>MOOZ01000254.1:8470-33038 GCA_002930495.1 Cecropterus lyciades
TCTGCGTGCGCGGTTACTGTACCTGTCAGTTGCAGTTCAGCCCTAGAGATAATGGAACCAGGTAATTTTACATTTCAATGAAGCCGTGGTATCTATTCCTACACATATCATCTAAGTCTTTATAAATTCTTTGGTCAGGTATTCCTTGGTGGTGGTCGAAGACAGATCTAATAAAAAGACCGGAAGCATCCGAAGCCACCATCGCCACCTATTTCTGCCTAATAACAGCAGTGCTGATAACTGTTGTGTCTGGTTTGAAAGGTGTAATAAAACGTACTTATCCGAGGCGTTCCAATTTAGTTAGTTTAGCTAGGAGTCTTATTTCAGTAGCCAATCTGAAATAAGACTCCTAGCTTATCTGGGGTTGATTACAGATATCAATTTTATATAAAAACACCGTAAAGAAACTTAAAATGCTTGAACCTCTCATATTTTTTAAACTATACTTAAGTGTAGTAAGTATTGATGGACTTGACAAACCTTTTTGTGACTATATATGTTTATGATTATGTTTATGTTTGTAACTATGTGTGTTTGATATCAAGACAAAATAACGCTTAAGAAGGCATAGGACTTGTAGATGCAACAATCGGACAGCAAAAGGTTGATATAAAAACAATCGATTAATTATTCCCCAACATTCATTGATGACCCACGTGACGAACACTTCACCATACTAATCCGTCTGTCTGAATGATTCATATTTTTATTTTGGGTCTGGTTGTTTGTGTATTCATCTTTGTGTTTCTATGGCACTTTTGGCACAGGAAAAATCCTAGTGTGGCTGTGAGTGTAAAAAACGTTATTCATTTATTGCACGTCTCTAACGCGGAGCATTTGAGGTAGTGCTCTACTCTCAACGTGTCAAGGTCAAGCAACTTTCTGGACTTCAATTGCTTTTATCACATATTTATTGTATTCCCAGATGCGTCCGCGACGCAGCTCTCGGCGAGGAGTGTGAGGACGAGCTGCAGTGCGCGGGCCCGGGGTTGGAGTGCCGCGGGACCTGCCGCTGCCGGGACCGCTGGGTCGCGCACACTGAGAATAACGCGTGTCTTGAATGTGAGATGTTGTGTTTTTGTATTAATTGCCTGTATTTAACTGCTTGCATACATCAGCGAGAAAAAATCGGTTAGTGCTTAAAATTTGGTTCGTAATAAATACTTTGAAAGTCGGTCGACAAAATGAAAGAGGTCTTTCCGTTTGGAGATTTCTCTTTTTGCCCATGATAAGGTAACCCCCTCATGTACGCCCATGCAACTCTGACAGCTTCTTAGCTAGACTTGAATATCCTTTGAACTATCAGATGTCTACAGTAAAGTACGGGAACAACACGAAATAAGTCCCCTTCTTTGGAAAGCCTATGTCTAACTCTTATATGCAAATAAATAATTAAATAAAAAAAAAATTAAATGTACCTAATAAGGTATAATTTGACGTAAAATCGTTTTTTTGGTCGCTTTTTTTGAATAATTTGTTTATGCGCCTAAGTAAAATTTTAGGTGACAAAAATATTTGTTATAGCGTATCATTTTGTAACAATTGTCAACATGGCTCTCTGTTATGACATGACTAGCTCAATTTCGTAAGTCAGTGTTACTTACAACATTTATGTTTGTACGCATACAATATTTTGTACGCGTACAAAACAAAGTGCCGTACGTAACGTAACCTAACCTTGACGCTTATTACCATTTTGCGACATAAGCAACTACTTTCCAATAACGTCTATATCCCCAGCGGCCCAAGCGCTCAACGACACGTGCGACTACGACGTGCAATGCGACGCGTTGGCCGGCGTGGCGGAGGCGCGGTCGCCAGGCGCCGCGCTGTGTCTGGGCGGCGTGTGCGCGTGCGCGTACAACGCGCGCCCCGCTGGTACCCCCCCGCGTTGCTGGCACCGACGGAGGCCTGGACAGGAGTGTCGGAGGGATGAGGTGAGGGAACGTTAGGAAAGGCATCGTTTCGGCTTGTGTAGATCTCTATTGATTTAAAGGTGGTAGAACTATTTGTGATTCGACTCCGGAAGTATGTCGGCGATATTTCCGAAGTCGAACCTTTACCTTATTTCTGCTTAATAACAACACTGTTGTTTTTGTGAGTATGGACTGTTGTGTTCTAGTCTGATGGGTGTGGTAAATGAGGCATACTTATTCGACGCGTTCCAATATAGTCCTCAGCAACGCATCTGTAACTAACCTCAAGTAACATCAGCTACGGGTATTTAGCAATTAACAATATCGCTGCACTACTGGTGCCGCTACACTCTGGCCGGAGTACAGGAGAGGCTAACTGAGGTGATTGTACAGTCCCGAAGTCCTACATGGGGTCGACCAGACATGGGTGTGGATAAGTTGAAACGCCGCGAGTAATTGCGATTCCGTTAATCCAGGACACGACAGCTTTTAACACTGATGTTATAAAGCATAAAATAGATTTGAATATGCTGCCTTTGCAGTCGAACAGAGAGAAGTCAAAAGATTTCTTCATCTATAAGTATCGAGCATGTATTGATATTTTTATATCGATACTATCGATATTTATTTTAATAATATGTTTTGTATCTTTATCTTAAAGACCTATACTTATACTAAGTTTCAGATACTTGGATTTGAAGTATTCGCCACTTTGAGAACCAATTCTGGAAAACCGATATTGTATTATATCAAAGAGCTCGTGAAGTGCGATGACTATACCCAATACCAGATAACAGCATCAAATATAATAATCATAGAAATAAAATAATACAATGTATTTAAATTATTCCATTTAATTTAAATAAAACTTAAAAAACACAACAATTAAATACTAAAAAATTAAATAATATCATTTTTATTACATTTAACTACACACTAAATAAACAATCTTATTTTCCAGGAGTGCGTGTCAGAAGAAGACGAGCCAGGCTACTGTCTCTCCGGCCGCTGTACTTGCAAGACCTGCTCTCCAGATGCTAAGGACTTCGGTGGAGCGAGCACACTTCCCCATCCTCCAATCTACATCGCCGCCATCTTGACTATCGCAGCCATTTTGAGACACTAGCCGCCATCTTGTGGTCTAGCACTCAAGTATCACATGGTCAGGGTTTATTGGTCATGGTTTTAAAGAGTTCCAGTACGCACTATCTACTACGAAATATCTGTTACGAACAAGAAAAAATCAGAAAGGAAGAAAAGTATAGAAACAGATAAAAAATACTATTATCGTTATAGGATCTTGATAATGCTTCTTTTCACTTTATTTGGAAAGATTTTTTTATATTATGAAGATTGGAGACCCTTTCGAAGATTTTCGGTTTAATTATGTCACGGTAGCGTCATTGGATTTACGATAATCTTATGAGAGCTTATTTGTCATTTTAGTAATATATCATAACATGTCCTCCCTCTGGCCAATAAAAGTCACAGATTTCGAATGTTTCTTGAAAATCTTTTGGCGACACCGCTGCCATTTTGAACATCTATCTTTGTGTCACTATCTTTATGGTTTTTTTTAAGCTTTCAATAGAGATCAATTCCTTTGATTACACGGCAATTTCAAACCTGGGAGTTAAATAATAATATTTTAATGAGTCGACCAGTGTTCAAAAGAACAAATACATTGAAATGAGTTAGAAATTGGTGTTGCAATTCCTATTTACTATTAAATTACATTGTTAGTACAAGAATGTATAAAAACTGTTCGTCTTTAAGGCACCGGATCAAAAATAATAATTAAACCAAAACACATATATACGACACGACGTCGCATCGTGCATTTACGCGTTGCGTTGTTGCGAAACGATGTCATGACGTGCATCGTGAAAAATCACGACACGATATTGCATCTTACGATACGACCTACGTATCGTGTGTATATGTTTTAATTCTATTTTTTGCACAAACTAGTTGTTAGGTTGTTGAGATATTAAATATCGTTGGTAGCATACAAAGTTTATTGTAAGTTGTAAATAATATTGTTGTTTGTTGTTATAAAGTTTAAGTTAGACCCGATTCCAGCAGGGATTGTGGATAGATATTATAATAACACTTTCATTATAGACAGTATTTTTCGAGTGCAATTTTGATGTTCGTAAAAACAGTTCATAGAATGGGTAGTTTTATGCCAAAGAGTGTACACAAGATATCGAATGTGTAAATAAAGGATATTTATTTTAAATGTTTTTTAATTGACCCTTTTATTTTTAATATTTTTATATTTTGGTAGGCAAAGAAAATTAAAATACTTTTTAAGTATTTTCCTTTACCTACCCAAGAGACAGATTTAATTAAGTACTGAAGGGGCCTTTTGTATTCTTTAGTTGGCTATTCTATTAATATTATTTATCACAATTGAAATTTTTCTAACAGTAATTTCATGTTTTGTCCATCTCCACCATAGACATATGTAGTCAAACTCGCAGAAGAAAGTTATATACGAGACAATCACAGATGCATGAATTGACGATAAAATTATAATTTCTCGCTTCTGTCTTACGCTAGCGTCCAAGCATGGTATTGTTTAAAAATAAACGTTAATACATAATCTTATCAGTATGAAGCCTTCGAACTAGTCTCTAGAAGCAGCATTTGTAACCGATTTTCTATTAATCTCTAATGATATTTACTTTATATAACGTTACCACGATCAATCCGCATTGTAGCTTCGTGGTGGGGAGTGCTCTAGGCCTCTTTCAGTCGTGGGAAGTGATCCGAACGCAGCAACAGGTCATAAAAAAATTGCAATCAATAGCCAATATATTTAAAATTATTGAATTTACTTACTAGGCTCTACATTAGGCTCTTCTCACATTAGGAGTCAACGGCACGTCGATATTTCTAGAGCTGGTGGAAGTAAGCGAGGCATGTAAGGCTCGACGCACACTGGGCGATGCAGCCGCGTATACCATGGGGTTTAGAGCTGAATTGATGTAACCCAACCACGTGCACCACTCGAAGGCCGGATCCGATATGCAGTCGCAAATTGAATCTAGAATACGTTAAAAACGGAATTAGTATATTACTTCATAGTTTGTAATTTTTATAAAAATATAAAGACATCAACTTTTTTAAGCTGTCTGGTCTTTTATTTTTTACTACAGTCGAGAAATATGTTAAAAATTAATTATAATGTATTATAAGTTGCTGCACACTGTGACATACCTATGCACTTAAAGAACATTACCCTCCTTCTGACGCAGTCGAATAAAAATAGGTCACATTTTGAAGTTACAAGCTTCAATGATTAATTATAAACATTAATCTCGAAAACAAATTCGTATTAATTTAGTTGTGAGGGATAGGATGGATTATTTGAATACTGGGGCTAGCTGTTATTGCTCATGTAATAAACAAGATGGTAAAAAAAAGTTCTCCAAAGAAAAAAGGCAAACCCGCTGAGTTTCTTGCCGGATCTTCTCAGTTGAGGCCATTTTCCGATCCGGTGGTAGTGTAAGAATAAATATTGTAATTGTTTTGTAAGTGCCCCGGTAGGCCTATGCAAAATAAAGACATTTCAGTTCATTCAGTTTCAATAATTGTAGCCAACAAGTGTGGTACACACAATAGTAGGTCGTTACTGTCGTCTGTGGACATTTGAAATTAACTCCATGTAAGTCCTACCTAGAGTCGACCAAGAATGCCTTAATATTTTTGAGAACTAAATTGTAATTCTATAGGCAAACGTTTCAGTTTGATGATTCCGGTTTTTACATGTGGTAGAACCAGTGTGTAGTTCACCTATGGAATGGTGTGGTTGCCGGCTCACTATATATAAGTGAGGCGACCATCTCAGTCCTCGGGAGTAGCAACGCAGCTGTGGTCGACTTCAGATAGAACCCCTATTCTATATGAAGTTACTTACACATGTCCATGGGCGGCAGTAACCACTTACAATCAGGTGGACTGCATGCTCGTTTGCTTCTTCACTCTGATAAAAAAGAACAAATATGTAGATTTAGAGGTGCTACCTTGGCCGTTCAATCATGGATGATTCTGGCATAAACGAATAAATCTACATAATTTTAACCTCAGTGATAAGCCAATTTTCGAAGGTGGTAGAACTCTTTATGGTTCGACTCTGGAAGAAACACTGCCACACCTATTTCTGCCTAAAAACAGCATTGTAGCGCTGTTGTGTCTGGTCTGAAGGGTGTAAGGGAGACATACTTTTCCGAGCCATTCTATCTTAGTCCTCAGGGGTAGCAACGGATTTGTGGCTCAACTTAGGTGAGACATTGATTTTACCTAGGGTTGATCACAGATGTTCATGGGTGGTAGCAGCCACTTACCATCAGGTGGGCTGCATGCCCGTTTATACTTCCATACGGTTAAAAAAAATGTTAAAAAACATTGCGTGAACCGGTTTTAGTTTAACAAGTTCAGACAATCAAAAAAGACAAAACCCGCTGAGTTTCTTGCTGGATCATCTCAGTCGTGTTTCGATCCGGAGGTTGTGTAAGAAAAAATATTGTAACTGACAATTTGCACATGTCCCCGTAGGCCTATACAAAAAAGACAATTTATTATTCTTATTACCACTCATATATACACTACTTATTCTTACCAGCTGGTAACATGATGAAGAAAGGCGACCAACAGATAAGGAACAACGCCATGAGCGTGGCGATAGTGCGTGTGGCTCGACGCTGCAGGAGTATTATATTTGCACTAAAACAGATTAATTATTTAATGAGTAACCATTGCTATCGTTTTGCCTGCGTTTTATGTCCACTGGGGAGTTTTCCTGTCAGCTGAGGAAGCCCTGCTGGATATCTACCCATGAATACGCTCTAGTAGAAAACAATAATAGAATACGCGCTTGAGTGCTTTAAATAGTACATGATGTCGATAATAGTAGGTAGTTTTTATCGTATGAAAAAGTTGTAAAACTTATTCTGAGGCAATAAGGCATCTATAACTGGAACGAATTTTTATAAACTGCTTACAAAAGAAGTTTAAAAATACAAATTCAGCACTTATTGTCTAATTACGAGCCTCATCATACCTTACCTTACCTTCGTCAATCCACATTCAGTAGCCCACTGAATATGGAGCCAGAGACTTTTCTCAGTTGTAGATACTCGTATTCAGCATTGACTCATAAAAAATATCGAAGTTTAATAGATATTTAATAAGTTATTTACTGAAAATAAAACTTACAGTGAGGCGATGGGTTTAGCTAAATATTTTGCAGGAGCATCCGGCTGTGTACTATCTGGTAAGTTCAAATGACAGCCCCTTGGGGACATAGACCTAAAATTTAAATTTTATATTAAATCAATAATATCATAAATTGTAATCGGATTATAATCATGTGGATTTATCCTTGGCTTGTGTAAAATATATGTAAACTATTAAAATTTACATATATTTATATTAAAGCTTTAGCAAAACTCCCATTTCGTAAAGGGATCTTAGCTTCAACGTAAGTAAACTGAGTCTCCACCTTAAAATGATAAATTAAAAAAATATTAATAATGTTTTTAAGTAAAGATTAATCTTACGTGGTTATGGTTTGATTGTCGACGTTCGATGAAGACTGACAAATACACCTGCCTTTACGTAGCGTGCACTGCCCCTAAAAATATTAGTACTTTCCAGTAGATCCCCAGATAGATAGCAATAACAAAACCTTAACCCAGAATTGCAAAATAAAGATGAATTTATATTGCAATTCTGGGTCTAAGGTTTTGTTACTTGTGTTTATGGGACTTCACGTGGTATGGAAATCATAGTATGGGACATAAGTAGGTATATGAAGGATTACTATAAACTGTCGGTACGATCCTGTGCGAGACGAAGAGGTACAGCTATTTATTTCTGTTTGATAATCAATATTTTCATCTTTCTGTAAGTGGCCAGTGATACCTCTAAGATTAATGGATTCTTCTAATACTTCATACCTCATGTTGCGGGCGCGGAGAACGGCCTCGATGTGCTCGTATAGTTGGGGGTGCTGCGAGCGCGCGCAGGATACGCCCATAGAGCACTACCATTGCCACAGCGGGAAGGTAGAACGAGAATATTATGCTGCTGAACACGTAGCTGGAAACATTGTATAAAAATATTGCGTGTTATCTACCTATATATTAGTAACAAAACTAAATAACGATAATATAAGTGGCAATAATTCGAACAAAGTAAACTAGCCAAATAACGAAATCGTATAACAGAAAACTATTGAAACATTATTTCATATCAACGATATGAAAAACAAAATTCAAATTGGTTGCCGCTACAAAATTTTTCTTCAATTTGTAATAGTTGTACAATAACGTGAACAAAATAACAATTTTGGTGTAACCCTTTGCAGAGCTAAAATTAGTGACAAAAATACAATAATTATTAGCAATTAAGTAGTATTATAATTATAAGCAATTAAGTAGTATTAAGTATAAATAACATACCCAACATTAATATTAACAGTGCACGCTTTCGCTGGCTCGTCTCCATGCCAGTGCAGCGGCGAAGGCACAAACGCAGTCGGGAGCGCGACTGCTGTAGCAACGGGCCACACGAGCGCAGCGAACAGCCGCGCTCGACGACTGCGCTGCGCTCGGGCCAATGGCGCTGTGATCGCGCACCAACGTTCCCAACCCAACACGCATATGGATAGGATTGACGCCGTACAGCATAACACGTCTAGTGTGCTCCAGCAAGCGCAAATTATACTGTCTGTGTGTATAAAATGCACACGCTCAATGTATGTTAGGTACTTATAAACAAATTTCTATTTATAATCTATGATCTAGGCTTTAAATTGTTGCGTACCTAGTGCTGAAATTGTATATCGTAGCTTATTTTTTTTTTTGATACGTATATTTATATTTTACACTGATATTACCAGTATTAAGAATCAGATAGACTTCTAAATAATAAAATGATTTTAATGCCATTAAAGTAGCAAACAAGCACTGCAGGTAGACTTAATGATAAATAGCAACAGATATTTCAATTTCAAAACTACTGATAATTAAGTAACTCAGTTATAAATTTCTTTAAAAGTTAGTCAGAGATCACATGGTTCCGTTGTTATAGTGATAAAACTTACATTGCTTACATTACATTTATGAGTTTCTATAAATGTAATCTGATTCTATTACTTCGTCTCATAAACGAAATAATTTTTTGTAATGTTTCCTGTTTTTTCATCACCCTCATCAACTCACATCCTTATATTATTTTGATATATTAAAATAGCATACTTAGACGAAACACGAAGAGATCTCTAGCGGCGCCAACCGGCATAACAAAGATGGCGACTAACAGATCAGCTGTCGCGAGGCTTGCCAGCGGATAATGCGCAGGTGCTCTACGTAGTCTCCGTAGTGCCATCAGCACGGCCAGGTTCCCCACCAACGTGGCGATGATGATGGTCACCATCGCTGCTGCTGCCGCACACCATCCCGTCGTGATCTCCCCCCGTGGTTGTAACGTGCTCACTGTTCTTACGGATTAAAAAAATAGGTTTTTGTGTGATTATACCGCTATAAATAAATAAATAGGTTATTGCTGACAATAATGTAAAATGCTACTCGTTACAATCATTCAACAGTTATTTGCCATGAGTTTCTTAAAATGTAATGATTGCTGCTGTATTAAAAATGATATTTAAAAAAATCTACCAATGAAATATTCAATCTAATGCAATTTAATTTATTTTATGATTTATTATTTTTAAAAGCATTCTACCGGTTTGTAATTTCAAATTGTGAAACAAAAAGTACAAACAATGCGAAAAGTAATTCGTTATAAATAATTAGAAAACCCACCTACTTGTTTAACATTGAAGAATTTTCACTTTATTCCTTCACTAGTTGTAACAGAACATTCAATTTTACTGAACTTGATTTTATTGTCAACATTATAATTTTTAGAAACGCCTCTGATAGATTGATGGTCCGAATATTTTTTCGTGAAATAAAATATGTGGGTACGTTATGTTTTGTAACGTACCCACATATTTTATTCTTTTTTAATTTTGTTAATTCCTCAATGAATATTTCTCTTCATGGCATATTATACAGTAAAAACATAAATACGCGAGCATGTAAAGAAAAAATATAATCAAATAAATTAATAATAATAAATAAATATTATCATTTAAGTTAATATTTTTAACATATAAGGCTGAATAACGTTATAATTCATAGACTGGAAATGTCGGTCCAGTTTGAAAAACTGCGCAATCGTAAAAGCGCGCGAAATCTTTAATTTCTAAATTGAAAAGATGGCCGCGACCTAATACGACCCTAGCGGTCACCATACCGGTCTGACACGCAGTGGGTTCCGGGTTCGATTCCCGGTCAGACCAGACTATCTAAATGATGAGTTTAGATTCTGTTTTGGGTCTGGGTGTTTGTGTATTCGTCTTTGTGTGTCCATGGTACCCACGACACAGGAGAAAATCCAAGTGTAGGGCTATGAGTGTTGAAAGTGTTTTTTAATAAAGATAGGTTTTAAGGCGCTAAGCCAAAGCCGTAAAAACATTTTAAATAATAACTAATTTCTAAGTTTAGTATCGTTTTCTCGGTATTTACTGTAAAAATGAATTTCTAATAAACGGTAAGTACAAGTTTCTTAACTGCTGTAAGTTTATTTAATAGTTATAATAAATATATTTTATTCTGCAATGTCTCAAATACATATCAGAAAGTGTGCGATAATACGTATTTATAAAATCTTAGGTTTGTGTTAACGTGTATAGTGAATGATAAGCAAATATTTGATCATATAATCGACTGATTAAGTACTATATTATATTTGATACATTGACTTTATGATAAATTAAATTACGTATTTAGAATAATTTCAGATCATAGAAATTTAGGTTTTTTATATGTTATTTATAAGGTATTTTCTTATTACTAGCGTTTCGCAAGAAATATTTCTATACAACATAAATTTACAGAGTAATTACCGACTCCGAAAAGGTTGTGTTATTGGTCAAGAAAAAATAAAAATTACATATTTTAATTACTCCTTTATTGTCAATTACGGGGAAAATATTTAAAATTTCATTCTCCTCTAACATCGAATCTTACAAAGAAATGCATTTCATAAAAATAATGATAAAAATGTATTTACAATGTTACAGCTAGTTTATACCTATGTTGAATAGTTAAATTACAGGCTTCCCTAACTTACAATTAGAAGGCACGCAAGATCCAAGGATCCGATTCTTAACACAATTTGTGCCCTTTTTACAGATTTTCGAAAAATGTGCCAAACATCAGATTTTGATTACGCAGTGTTATTTTACTTTTTCAATATAAAATATTGTCGTTTAAGAAAACGCCGAATGTTGGGGGAAAATGCCAGGATTTTTTAACCATTGATCTTTATTTAGTATAAAGTGTTTATTTAAACTTTTTTTTTGTATTTTTAACCATTTACAGAAAAAGTTCCTTTATTTCAATTAGTAGCAACACACTAAACAAATTAACTACTATTTTATTACTCCAATAGTCGAAATATGTAATAATACTTTTTCATATAACACTGGGCAATCGTATTTACAATTTGTACTTGATTTACTGTCATATTCCGGTATTTAATTATTTAATTACATTAATATTTTTATTTAACAAGTATGCATTAAAAGGAAGCACGCGTTTCTTACATTGTACCCTACTTAGTTACTAGTAATACACAATTATCACTAAAATTGTTGTAAACGGGTACCAATCGTAATAAAATTTACCTTTTTTTATAAAAATTAACGCAAAACCTGGCTCATTGGCACATAACGATGACACAAAACAAAAATACTTAACATTTAAACTACACCTGCATTAAACTATTTTCCGAAGATCAATCCTCAGTTTAAATATTATATTAAAAATGATAAAAAATATTATTTACAATAATGTAGGCGCAGTTCTCACAAAACAGACGTTATCTACCACTTACGATAATATAATACAATGTTTTAAAATTGGAGATTTTTTAAAAATTGAGCATAATGTGGTCCCAAGAGAATGTTCGTTAAAGCAAAGATGGAATGATGAGATCTTACTGTACGATTCGTACATAACGTACTTAAAAAAGCGAGATGACAATATAGGTACTGCTTTGTGCGGCAGTTTTGGCCAAGTCCTTTTAGAACAGCTACAAAATTCTCCCTAAAGTCACCTCTAAACAAAAGAAAACATGGAAGCATTCTTGGAATGATTGAAATATACGGAAGATATACGAAACCTCTAATGTCTTCAATTTCAAAACTAAGATTGTCGCCCGTTATTTATAAAGATTAAAAAAAAAACTGAACTGTAAAATAAAGTCAAAGTTACAAAAGGAATGTACTAAGCAATTAAAACGTGATATAAAACAGGCGTCAATCTTAGTTTTTTTTTTATAACTTAAGTCTTAAACTAACAGTTTCTTAACGTAAAAATCTACATTACATTACAATGGATACGTGCTAAAGAATCACACATAAATAAATTCCGTTCACGTCTGTACGCAAAACAATCTCATAAGCGGAATACATATTTTCCCGTTAAAATTAATTATTTAAAAAACACAGTGTTATAAACAAGCAAATAAAAAACATATTTAACAACACAACAAATATTGTAAAAGATGTTTAAAGTATGATTCCGGTGTATTTTAAACAAACTTACGTCTCCTACAAGTTAATATTTTATTTTGCATTGACATACAGTTTTAATAGGTAGTACAAATTTGTACACACAGCGCTCAATAAGAATAATAATCGAATATGTCAGTATAATGTATTATACGACATTGTCTTTCAAAGTACATCAAAAATCCTAACGTTTATGAAATTCATAAGATATACACCGAAACGAATTGTCATTGGAGATTAGTTTCCTTTAGTGCACTAGGTTACATCGAGTCATGGCTGTACAAATCAGTCTATAATCTACGGCACACTAGCACCTTGAGATTTATTTTCACCAGCAATAGTCCACATGCTAACATTCACTACACTCCATTTTTCAAACGTTCTGGACTTGGCTGATGTCCTTCTCAGCACCATAATAACTCAAAGTGCTTTCTTTTTATATCACGGATAAAGTGACAAAAATATTACCATTTATTTCATTTATAATGTATTACGACATTCAACTGAATCCATTTAAATTGTTACTATGTAATTGACAAACGTCTAAAAAGGTAGTCTTAGTCTTTAGGGTTTTCCATTGTTTCAAAGCTAACGTAAGGAATTCTTAAGAATAATATTTGATAGGTAGGTACTACAATGTTTCGGAATGAATTTTGTATGAGAATATATTTCATATCATATACTTACTTAATGTGGCTCGTTGAAAATAAATACCAGTTAAATTAAAATAATGGACTATTGAAGGAAAACGAATAGTTTTATAGGTCCACTCATTAAGAGAACATTTAGAATAAAATAAAGGAATAAGATTCGATTGTTTGATTGCTTTTAAAAAATTATTATATTCATTTACATAATATATGAATACTAATATCGTGAAATATATTTGTAATCAGTTGAACGTCCAATCAGTAACAATCCATTTAATATTAAACTTATTTCAATAAAACTTGATATATTTCGGGAACTCAGCTGATCTGATGCACTATAGAGCCCCATAACGAGTTTTTATTGTGTTTGTCGAAAGTAAAGTTTCATGTTACAAACATGAATAGCGATCCTATTATTTGGAGTCTGAGTATTTCAAAATTAATTTTGGCTGACTACATACTAAATCTCTGTGATACAGCGACGTGACAAACCAATAAAATAGGTAATTTTCCTATAGTACAGCATAGTTCTGTTATATACGATTTTTAAATAAACCGAGCTAGGACGCGAAGTCTGGATCGACTGAAGTCTTGAGCCCACTTCACTCCTCTAAATAATTTCATTCATTTGTGCGCACGATATATGTCTTTTCAGTGGCGCGTTAACAATCGTGCGAATTACATTGCTTTCTTTGTTACTTATATTTAAAGTCAATGATACACACATAGCTTTTTTAACAATTTGCACACTTACATAATCACTGCAATAACACAAATGAAGGTAATCACTCATATATACATGATCTTCGACGCATTTGCAGGTCTCCACCGTATCATAACTTCACTTCACGATCACTGAACGACTTATATATAGATAGCTTCAGTAGCCCCCTTGTTGGTTTGCTGTATGTCGTTGGGGGAGAGCGCGGCGCGGTCGGACCAGTCGGAGTGGGGGGACTGCGTGAGCGGCGTCTGCGGGGACGGCGTGGACCAGTGGTCCGGGGACTCGGGGGACGGCGTGGGGAACGTGTCGCCCATGCCCCAGCTGCCGTACAGACCTGGAAACGAAGGTGGGTTTTAAACACCTTTCTCATGGTAATGTTGTTCTAATATAATTTCAGGTTATATCAAGATTTGAAAAAATGAAAAAAATATATGAGAAAAAACAACAGTTTAATGATTTCTTATTACAGCAACATTATTGCGTTTAGACAATTTTATTACACGAAACAAACAACCCAAAAAAGGAGTGCGATAATAATAATGCTGTACATATGTAGATATGTAATTTATGAGATTTAAGATAGTACCAAATCTTATAATTTATAAAGTGCTTTTCTTTTATTAAATATATCTATGTAATGGTTAGTTATAAGGTAGAAATAAATATAGTCATATTGATACTGCATTCGAACCTCTTAGGATTTTATATCAATACATTTTACAAATATTCTTCAAAGCTTCAAGATGTGTGAAGCCATACAAAGTACCGTCGACCTACCTGACATGATGTTGGTGATGGCGGGGTGGTGGTTATGCTGCTGCTGGCCGAGCGCGTTCGCGTGCATCACCGCCTGCAACTGCGCGTTGTGCTGGT
Source organism: Cecropterus lyciades (assembly GCA_002930495.1). NCBI lineage: Eukaryota > Metazoa > Arthropoda > Insecta > Lepidoptera > Hesperiidae > Cecropterus > Cecropterus lyciades. The sequence goes on from MOOZ01000254.1 coordinate 23,288, forward strand.
TGCTTGCACCTGGATCATTAGTAATAAGTTATGAAGCGAGCTCTCTCAGATGTATCAGTCGAATTATACTCCTTTAATAAATTTAAGCGGCTGAGAGGCGGCAAACGCACAATGAAAAATAGAGCCAACTATATTTAGTAATGGTGGTAGAAGTGTCCTAGTGTCATTAATTCATTTCATTTCATGACACTATTTAGGTATTTTATATATAAAAATCTAGCGTATGACGATCATGATGATTATGACTTAGCGACTAAGACGCACGCTGTTAAAAAAAAACTTATTCACGTAAAAATCTATACAGAATTGTAGTACTGTATCAAGTTCCGGTGCAACACCACTATAATCAATTTAATACGATCAAGTCAACAATTTCATAGACAAACAATAAAAACATGAAAATATTTTATAATTGGCATTAGTGTATTTTGGTGGTAAAGTGAAAAATTACAGTGACTCAATTTGTTTTAATTACAATCATGAAAATTTCACTTTATAACAAAGATACTTCAGTGTGCTTCAATTAATTAAAAACGAAATAACAGTAAGATAATTATATGAATAAAAACATGAATATAAAAGCTACTAACTGAGATGCGCGAGCGCGGAGTAGGCGGCGGCGTCGATCTGGTGCTGGTGCGACTGGCGCAGCGCCGCCATGTGCGCCGGCGACGTCGGCAGCGACGGCCGCGACTTGCCCGGCGACGGGGACCCTGCGAACGTGAATACATATTTAAATATATTTCTTATTTATAACTTACTAAGACCATGCTTAGAACAGATTGTATTTTTAATGATAACACCAGCTAAATTTTATTTAAAATCTTTTTCATTTACACCTAATAATTTATAAATAACTAAGACCACGCTGTGATTGAATTGTATTCGTTTATATGACGTGTAGGATAAATATTGAACAAACGTTTACGTGAAAATTCAACGCTGCGTAAAATTTTCAAGGCATTATGTCGACAGGTTAAATACTATAACTACTACTAACTATATTACGTGGAAAGTTGAAAAAAAATATACAAACATTTAACTCAAAAATGCGACCACGCTATGATTGAGTTGTATATATTATGTATTTCCGTAATGTAAAATTTTCAAGACACTGCATTTGCAGGTTAACAGTTTAAACACATCTTAAAATGAATTAGGCTGAATTTTAATATAGAGGCTTATTGCACACTCAATTTTAAAGCCTCTCTTAGTATATTTCCGAAGCATTTGACTCTACGATAAAAAAAATATTCATAAAATATTAAGAAAATATTTGCAGAGTTCTTCACTGATAGCAACTTATAATTGGGGATGTATGAATTAAACACAATACAAATCGATAATAATTTATACTAATCAAAAAATTCATCTACAGTATGATAAAATTAAATAATAAAACTTACCAATATACGCGTGCGGCGAGGTGGTATGATTGCTATGTGTGGGGGAGTGGTTGGAGTATGGCGGCGATAGTGACGCTCCCAGCGCCGCGTTGCCGAACTGGAGTGCCTGACCCGTCTATGGAATAAAATAATTTATTAAGAAATACTATCAAACAGCTTAGATAGTTGTGATCACATGCAAAGAAAAAACTTTTATAAACCGAATAGGATTTTAGATGTTACCCATAATTTTATTATTAAGCTGGTACGCATCAGTACTGTATAAGGCAAAAACGGGTGTAAATCAAAAGGTCGCCTAAAAAGACGTCGTATATAAAATATGTCTTATCTGAAGGCTAATTTAGAGACATTGAATAATAATTGCTACTTAACAAAAGACGAATTACTCACGCATCTACAATTTATTTAATGGCGCAGTTTATCAATAAAATCTGAACATCAACGTTGGTCAAATTTGACGGTTTTGACTCGGCGAGTCTCCGTTGATGTCGTTTAACATTTATTTATATATTATATTGAATTGCAAACGAGCACGCACTCCTCCTAGAAACGTCGTAAAGAAGAGGGGTTCTATATCAATCTCGAAGTACGTCAGAGCCTGTCGTGACATATACATACATATGTTACCTTAACGCAGTCCTCGTAGCTGGGCGGCTGTTTGTGTTGCACGAGCTGCTCCATGCCCGCGAACTGCGCCATCGCGTTCGAGTACAGCGACGTCGCGTCGTACGGGGACGGCAGATCCTGGTGGGACATCGGTGGGTTAATTTAATGCTACCACTACAGACATATGGAGGGGGTTTAGAGGGACCGGACCGCCCTCCTCCCTACCATAGGCGAGTAAAATAAACGAATTTTGAAAATCTAAAATTATTTTATAAAATAATTCTATTCTATTCAATTCAATTTTGCACGCTAATCCAGACAAGCGCGCCATGTCAGTACTTAGTTCCCATTTATTTATGATAAAAATATAAACTTAAATAAGACTGTCAATAATTAGCAATAACACACAAATTAAAAGGACAAATTACCTGTAAATTTTGAAGTGGTGACTCTACGGGACTCAAACTAAATCCCAAACTCTCGACACTCTGTGGCACTTCTTGCGCCACCTTTTTGTTGTTCTTTTTTACACTTGGTTTCCTGTAGAACAATTTACATATACATAAATTAGGTCAGTTATATAAAATCAGTTCTGAACATTTTATTTGAATTTTACTGTATCCGTAATAATTTTATAATACACTTACACTTTTATTAAAAAAGTAGCGTCAATCGTAGCAATGTGTGTAAGACAGACTATAGACAGCTGTAAGCCATTCTATAAGAACTGATAAATTTCCGATTATTTATCATTCGGACTGTCAAGTTGTGACTACAAAGGCAAAAAACTATATGCAGTTGTCACCCGTCCAAGCCACAATAAGATTTCCGTCCTGATTATTGGCAGTACATCATATACGACTGTCTGAATCCAGTCTTTCGTACGACTTTACCTTTACCATAAAGTCGGTAACAAAATAGGAATCTTCAATGTTCTTTTAATGTTTCACTTACCGTCGTATCTGCGAGTGTTGCAAGTTGTTGTTGTCGTAGGCCTGTTCTTGCGGGCTGTCGGGGCCCGCTTTGGCGCGCGACTTTTTCGGCTTGCCCTTCGTGGCCGTCGCACTGATCACCGTCGGCTGGCTGATCAGCTGCGGGTGAGGGTTTGGAGACGCTGGAAGACAATCACATATTAAAACCAAATTAAATTTAGGTGTAGACTTCACAGTTTTGGATGAATGGGTGTCACGGGGGTGCTCGGAGTGGTTATCATATCAGTCTGAGATATAATGTTTCAGGGTTGATTCTGGCCATCAGCATCTGGCGGACATTTATCTGACAAATTTGATTTAAGTTCAGAGTCGTTGACAATATTTATGGATCAGATTCTTGCTTCTATTGTAGCAAAAACTTTCGTAATGCCTTTCAGAAATCGTCCGTGTTATACAAGAGTATCAGAGTACACGTGTTTTCTTGCATTTAGGCTTATATTACACCTAAAGGATTGGTTGTACCAGGAAACGGTAAAAGTTGACAATAAATCTTAATATATAACAAAATATGCATTTCATTCTTTCGCACTTCCCAACTCTTATATTAAATACGTAGTCCTTTAGAGATTTAAAAGAATCGACGCCATAACTTTAGCTTCTAATCTTGTCGTATATTAAATTCTTATACTTACACATGAGATGATGATGCTGCGGCGGTCTCGGACAGTGTTCGTCCAGTAGTCTCACGATATCATCGTGCATCCTCTCCTGGGCTACATCCCTCGGCAGCCTGTCCATGTGGTCGGTGATCTCTCTGTTCGCCATCGCGTCTAGAAGCGCTCGACATGCGCCGTATGAGCCTTCTCGTGCGCCCAGGAATAAGGGTGTTTCGTCCTGGAAAGATAGTAATATTATAGTGACTAATTCCTCTCGAGATTATGTAAATTGTTCTTCAAAATACAAAAAGCATAAACATTCTAAGATTTTCCCTTGTCTATTAAGTCCATACTTATAAACGGTTGATTGGATACGATAACACGGTGCCTACTGAGTTTCAATTGATTTTAACATAAAATAATTAATGAACCTCTTTAATATATATTTGGAGAGACCAAAGTAAAATAATCTATATAATACTTCTAACAGAAAGAACTGTTATGTAGAAGACTTTTCACAATCCTTCTTAATAAGGTCACGACTTAAAATATACGTAATATGTAAGTGATAATAATAAGCCAAATTTAATAATCTTCTACTTTGGCAATGGGAGATCTACCGCCAAGCGAGTGTGATCACTTTTGAGGAGCGGTCGTTTTCAAATTGTCTGAATTCATAGCTAGTATCTATGCAGGATGTTAAAAAACACTCAATCTTAATCACGGTATCGAGATACCGTGATTAAGATTGAGTGCCATCTCTTCATAAGCTGCGGGAAGTCAGCTAACCTACAATTCCACATACCTTATCGTCCTGCGCATCCCTGTTAGCCCCGTGCACGAGCAGCACGTTGACCGCGTCGACGTTGTTGACGGCCGCGGCCCAGTGCAGCGCCGTCTTGCCGCTGTTGTCCGCCGCGTTGATGTCCGCGTCCGCGTTGATCAGGTCCTCCACCATGCCTTCGATCGCCAACCTGGCATAGAATCATGAATTGTCAAAGTCGTAGAAATTGATGATATACACACATTTAATGATTTATCGTCTCTTTTTGGTTTTAGATTAGATTAGGGTTAAATATGTTCTATATATTTTGGATTTTCAATCCATAGAATAAAATTTTGATTAATAATTTGGAGAGGGATTATTTTTTTAGAAAAATGATCAAGACTTTTTCCAAAGGAAAATTTATAATAATAAAAGAAATAACATTTATTCCGATGCTACAAGTGGAGTAAAGACATTCAAATTTAGAAATAATTAGATAAAAACTATACTAAAACAATGATTTTTACATGTATATCATAATAAACAAAAAAGAGCGAGGCAGACGTGATAATTTCTCAAATCAAAATCTCTTAAACAAATATTAACTATAGAACTTCTATCATCAAATAATTATCGTCATCATCACTAACCTCGCAGCCAATATCAGCGGTGTGGTGCCATCGTGCATCCTGGCGTTCAGGTTAGTGGCTCTGTTCCTCAGCAGGATCTGGAAGACGCCCATGGCATCAGCCGCCACCGCTGAGTGTAGTGGTGTCCGTCCAGTGTTGTCTTGCGAGTTAGCGTCTGCGCCTGCGTCAAGCAATCGCTTGGCTGCATCCGCTCGGGCGTATCTGGAAATTATTTGTTATATTAGTTATAGAATGGCCTTTCCTGGTTTTGCATAAGTCAGTTTCTTAGTCGTTTTTTCAGTGGTCAGTTTCAGTCTGAATCGTAGATCAAAGAAAGTGTTAACTACATAGCATATTTTATTTACTTTAATAAAATAATTACTGCCTAAATGATAAAATTGAAGCGCTTTTATTAAGTTTTCTAGCATTTAACGCATTTAATACCGGGTGTCAAATTAGTTATGTTATTAATTGTTTTAAAACACGATATGATTCACTGTCAAATAAAACTTTAAAATAAAACTAACCCTCAATAAGTGTCCCTCACCCTCACCCTCAAGAGAGTGTTTCTTAATGTTACACTATTTAATGAAATTAAGTATCTATAATATCAACCAGATTGGAATCTACCGCCCACTGTGACCGACCGAGGTACCAAGAGACCGAGGTAGTCTTACATCGACCTAACATAAGTCTCTAGAGGTAGTAACACGTCAACATTAGTAGGATTCTAGTCTTACATCTACTCATTAATATGATTAAAGTGTTGATTCAAAATTTAAAAGCAAATAACAAAAAAAAATGTCAATAAAGCAACTCACCTAGCAGCAAGATGCAAGCTAGTCTCCCCAGTCTTATCCATAGCGGCGTTGAGCTGCGCTCCTTGCGCCACCAGTTCGGAGATGATGTGGGCGGTCTGCTCGTCCTCCGCGTCGGAGCCGGTGTCGAGCCCTCCTCCGCGGATCGCCGCCACCATGAGGGGCGTCATGCCGAGAGGACCTCGCGCGTTCACGTCTACGTGGCTGTCGTGCTGTGGGATAAGAGGTTAGTTATCATAATTAATATTTTGTTCTATTGATAAGAGTAAGTTCCGCCCATTCCAGATGTGCAATCAATCTATAGCTATAACTTTTAATGGGGTTAGCAGATTTCACATATCTTTAAGGATATTTTTCTTTGGATACCATCCGTGTTTGAAATTTGGAGTTGCCCACCATATCTAAACTACAAATTAGTTAAAATCAGATTTTTGAAATGATATGTTTCACTTTAGTAAGACGATAATTAATTTCTAATAATACTGGTCGATCAAAAGTATAAATTGAAATATAGCAGTATCATATTAAATATACTTACGATAGCAGGTGGTGTCATCATACTCGGTGGTACTCTGATATCAGCCGCATCCAAATGCTGTTGGGTCCAGACTCTAGGTTCGTGACTAGCTTCCTCATAATCCGTTATTGCGGTATGATCTGATGCGTAACCACCCGGAGCACCATTCGCGTCTCCTGGACCTCGTGCCCTCTTGGCCCTGGGCGGTGCTGATCCATCGTCATCTTCATCAGACCAGTGAGGAGGACCTATATGACCGCCATTGATATCAACGTCAATACAGCCTATAGATCCCTTGTTCAAGTTCCTCATTTCCTGGCCATCAGGTCCTCGTCTTCTAGACCGTCTTCTCGTTGAAGAGTTGTTGCGGATGAAGCCTTCTGGGAACCAAGTGATACCAGCAGCGCGTTTCCTCTGCGCGGTAACTAACACTCCAATAAGGAGACCGGCCAGAAGAACTATAATTACGCCAATGAAGACGTATTTGGAATTTGTTTGGTTGTCATCCTTATCCGTATTTAGGACTCCTTTCACTTGGAAGATCGGGAAGTCAGGTGAAAGCGAATGTTTGGATGCTGTTGCTGCTAGGAACTCTGCCGCTTCGTGAGCCGAGAAGAAGCATTCCGACCCAGCCGTTGTAGTACATTTCCTATTATCGATCTCCAGATAAACCTGAACTCCCGATTGACCTCTTTCAGTAAAGACTATATGGTGTTTCTTGCCAAACTCTGTATCTTGTAGACCTACATTCGTAGATCCTTTCCATGGGTAAACCATATCATTGCCTAAGTGGTCCTTCTTTATTAACACTGTTGTTCTGAGTTGATGACCCAAGTCTCTCAGGAATGGTACAGAGTTTTCCTTGAAAGTTCTCATGTCCATGAGCAAGATAATTGATATGACACCCTCGGCTAGGTCAGGCGGTTCGTTTTCGCAATCCAAACCGTCCCAGTTACATTCAGCGTTATTACAGCCGTAGTCGCAATGACCATCGGCGTAGTGTTTCTGGCAATAGGCGTCGTATATAGGGTTACATTTTTGCAATGATTTCTGACAGTCTCTGCCGTCAAATAGACACGCTTGGGTATTACAGACTTCATTGCATTCGCCGTTCATGAACACTTCCCAGCATTTGATTGGCGCTGTGCAGTTCGCCCAAGGATTGATGCCAAGAGAACAATCATTACCATCGAAGTCACATGCATAAGTATTACACTCTTCATCACAGTGGTGGTCACCTTGCTTTTCTTTACATCCCCGCTTCACGCACTGTTCTCTTTGGAAAGCTAAATCCAACTCCTGCGGCGTCATTCCAGGATTCTTTCCATAGATCCCACTGATGGGGCCGCCATATCCGCCTCTTGAATGCGGGTCGTGAATATCACAAGTCTTGCCGGTCCATTGTCTCGGGCAGTAGCAGAGGAAGTCACCGGGTTTGTCTATGCATCGTGCCTCGGGGTGTTTACAAGGATTGCTGAGACATTCGTTCATAGAATCTATCTCACAGTTGATACCAGATAATCCGGATGGACAATCGCAGACGTAATCTCCGATCTCGGAAGTCCGGCAATAACCGCCATTCTGGCAGGGATTTGAATCACACGCATAGCCGGAATACTCGCAATTTTTGCCATAGAACCCGTCTCCACACAAACATTCATGACCACCCTGGATAGCTGTACAAATTCCTCCGTTTTGACAAGGCGAGTTCGCGCAGAAGTTGACTTTCGCGTCACAATGTCTGCCCATGTACCCAGGCTTGCAGTTACAGTGGTAATCGTTGACTAGCTGTACGCAATCTTGTGTGCCGGGATTTGAGCAAGGGTTGGAGAGACATTCATTGATATCGCCCTCACATCTAGGGCCTACGAAACCTGCCGGACACTTACACTCGAAGCCACCCACTTTGTCTATACACGTTCCGTTGTTATGACAAGCATCTTGTTTGCAATCGTTGACATTAATTTCGCAGATTTTACCTAAAGTACCGAACGGACATGAGCAGGAGAAGTTGTCGATGAGATCGTGGCAGGTACCGCCATTCTGGCAAGGGTTTGGCTGGCAGTCGTTAACGTTCAATTCACAGTTCTGTCCCTGAAAGCCTTTGGCACATTGGCACTGATATGTTCCAACCAAATCCTTGCAAACAGCGCCGTTTTGGCAGGGTGCGGATTCACACTCGTTGATTTCCTTATGGCAGTAAGAGCCGGTGTAGCCGTCGAGACAATGGCAGCGATGGGAGTTACCTATGTCTTCACATGATCCGTTGTTACAGAGCTGTTTCAATTTTACACCTGAAGACAAAAAAAAAGGTGTCAGCTCCTTGCCATAGAAATATGTTATTCTAATTCACTAAAATTATTTATATTATAAAAAATGTTATTTTCAATTCATAAATTTAGTTTAAGTATGAGCGAAGACAGATTAAATTTTTTTACCTTGCCCTGAGTAAATTCACATTTTCTTTTTATTTCAGTGACATAAAAAAAATATATATAATTAAATAAAAAAAATGACCGCCCTTTCACGCATGTTCTTTATTTCCTAGCTGGGAAAATTTTATTGATATATATGCGTCTTATTAGTGTCCCTTTTTCGATTTATCTTAGTTCAAAACTATTTTATTTTCAAATCTTAATAAGGAAGATTTTATTTAATAAAATTGCAAAGAATCGTGATATCTCACCTTTCCTGATAGAGGCGTCCTTGCAAGATACCATCTCGACGTCGCAGAGCTTGCCGGACCAGCCGGGCGCGCACGTGCACGTGTACTGCGGGCCCTTCTGCGAACACGTCGCGCTGTTCTCGCACGGGTTGCCGTCACACCTAGAAGAAATTGTAAGTTACTTGTTGCTCATATTTTATCGGCGTATTTATTGTTTTTCTCAATATTTTAAATCTATGAACTGTTTTTATCAAAAATAACACAGTGGTTTTTAGTGCGGTTTTAATAATCGTAGAATTCTCATTTAAAAAAAAACATAACTCGTATTCGTACTAAAAATCCATATGCATGAATGCAATACTCGTTCATAGGCACATGGTATTTTAAAAGCTTGTGTAGCTAACTTGTAGTATTTAAACATGTGATAAAAGTCATAACAAAAAATAGAAAAAATGCAAACAACCAATAAAAATTTATCAGTAATTTATTATATTTCTCTATATTTATCTGGCTTAATAAATGCATATTAAAAGATCACCAATCAAGCTATGTGGGTAGAGAAAATCACATCTTATGTACATAGCTATAAAATGTGTCTCTATTAAAACGAAAATCAAGTTTATTTTAGTCTGTCTAGTCACATAGTTAACAATTTAACAATTAAAATTGAAACCCAAACACAGCAGCATATAAAATTTAAAATCATCTCACCAGTCGACGTACGCGTCGCAGTGTTTCCCGGTGTACCCGTAGGGG
>MOOZ01000254.1:54629-66151 GCA_002930495.1 Cecropterus lyciades
TTATAAATGAAAACAAATCTAGAGACAATTATAAAATGAAACTAAATACTTAAAAAAAAATACCATCAAAGAATCATTACTTGCACGTAAACAACAATTGATCAAAATCAATTTGACACTAAACGTACAAAGGGTCTTAAGTGAATATAAAATTTTGATAACAAGTGAGAAGGGTACAGTAAGTTATAAAAAATTGATCGCATTGAAGGAAAACATATTTACACGAAACACAAAACATCACAGACAACAAAAAATGTAAGCAAAATTGACATCAAGTGACACTTGCAAATGATCTTGTAGCGGAACCAAGCAATTAATAAAAACTTGTGATAATTGGCAAGGAAACATTCGTATAATTCAGTTCAGACTTTTTGCTCGAATATACTCCTCATGTTACAACGTTTCCTCATACCTTAATCTCAAGTTCATCGGAACTCGAGATATCTGAAGCAGTCGGTCGCATCTTCGGCCCATCGAGATTAACTTTATAAACGTACGACAGGGTTGCAATGCGAGATATTTCATTTGAAAGTAACAAAAGGCACCGACCAGTCTTGCATTCCTGTTTTCGTAAAACTCTTTAATGATATTTAAAGAGTTATTAACGCATTAGCGAATGTTTTCTTAAAAGCATAATTCGGCCAAAGGAATTTATGAATTGTTTGTACACCTACTGCTATATTCTCATTTTTTGTTGATAATTTCATATTTTCTTTCGTTAAAAGCATGTGATCCTCTACCACCTATTATTATATTATTATCTTTTATATTACTGACCGTCAATATTTTTGATAGAACAACTGGAAAAATACGTTATCATCGATTTTTCCTTCAGCTCGTGTTATCCATGAATCGATAAACTTGGGAAAGGAAATGCGTTCAAGATAGGCAAGTGTTTATGATGACATCGCATACAACCCTGATGACTCGATTGTATCTTAATTCATCAACGATAGGAACATGAAATACTCATTTGGTACCTTTGTAATCAACTTGATTAAGTAAAATTATGTAAATTACCGTTAAAGTTCCAAAGAATCAAGCTTAAATAATAATTAACGCCTCAGACAAGATCTACTTTACTTAACCATCTTGTGACTAGATACCAGTCCCTAGTCTGAATAGAGCCTATTGTTCGAATGGTCTGAGCATGGCCTATTGTTCGATAGAGCGCGATAAGCTAAATGCAAAGTCTGGATTTCGTAGCATTTGTGCGACCCCGGCAAAATCGGGTAACGGTCGAGGCGCGGCCCGCGCGTGCGCACCGCATGCAATATCAGATCCAGGGCCCGTATTGCCAATGATATTAGCAATGATAGCGCTTTTCTATAACTCTACATATAATACGAAACCTAATAAGCTTTTGTTCTGAACCCAGCTTATTATGGTTTTGTACAGTTATACCAGTTAGAGTTGAAACGAAAACGTGATCTTGTTTGCTCTAATGTTATCTCCGCAGATTATTTTGCAGAAAATAACGATAATTTTACTATAAATTATTACTTTTTGTATACAGTTTTGATTCGAAAAAGGTGACTTATATTGTTTAGTACGTGTTGTGTGAAAATTGTCGTAGATGTAAAATAATTATTTAGTACGAATTTTTTTAGCTTTAAATAGATACATGTAAATCGTGAGAGTAAACGTTAATATATGTAAATTAGAAGTAGCGAGTTTAAAATTACTCTCAAAACCATAAACTTTTGTGGTATATAATTAACCTATTAATAGATAGTACTGCACTTAAATTGGAGAAAAAGTGTAAGGTATAAATTTATGGAACTGATTCAATATTTTGTGTTAAAATCAAATCTAAAAAAACACGTATAAAAAGTTACAGGTAATGACGAAATCTCTAATACAGATTAGTATCGCTAAACGGTACAGTATCACTAAAATACATAGACAAGTACATAGAAAGGAATCTGTCGCAATATCTCAAAACTGAATCCAAAACAACTGTGACTGCAATTTAATATTCAAAATAGGCTTCCCGGTCGTAAATCCAGTTCAAGCACCTATAAATCGTCGAGAATTACACTGTATTGAGTTTTAGCTTGTCATAAAACTTTATTGCATTTAGAATTTTTGTAACTTTACACTGATTTTAAGTGATCACTACCGCCCATGGGATTTTTAACTGGCCCTAAGTAAAAGATGAGCCATTTTGAAGGTTAATCACAGATCGCTTTTGAGGACAAGCCTACTTCTCACTTTAGTATGTTTTTCCTTTTTGACTAACCACATCTTTCCAACCAAAACACTGACATTTGCTCAACTTAGGATCTACTTACTATGTAGTTATAGTGAGTCCTATCTCGGTGTTAAATTTTATGAACATTCATACAGACATATATCTCAAAACTGATGGCTGACAAATCTATTACCGAGTATACGAGTATATTTTCCTTAACATTATCGACAGAATCAGTTTGTATTAAATCCGTCTTTTGTACTACATCGTATATTTTATCTTATTCATGTGTGTATGCTATGTTAAACTCTATACGTGGTAGTATGTACATGTGTTCATTTATCCATTCACACTAAGTTTTTCCTATGATCTATGCCCACTGTCTCCTGCGTGGCATTGAACTCGCAATACGGAAGCATCATGTGGCGTTGGCGGTTCATCATCATTAATCACATCGCACAAGGGACTTTCGTTTTGTATCGTAAAGCCATAATGCTTTCTGCTTATGAAAGGCGTAGTATTGTCGATCGATTTGTCTAATGTTTTATTTCTATTGTACTTAGTATTGAAATATACTTCTAGACAGTAGAAAAGATTTCAGTGACTCTGTGATCAACCCAGAGATGCGTTACTATCCCTAAGGACTAAAGTGGAATGCCTCGGATAAATATGTCTCCATTACCCACAGCCTTCAAACCAGAACACAGAATAGTATGAAGTTGATGCCTCCAAAAACGACCTACAAAGGGTTGTACCAACTTCATATTCCACTATCCCATTCTAAAGTTAAATTTTAATTTAATTTATAACTATAAAAGTTTGATTGAAAATAAGTTTCATCCAATGTAAGTTTGGTATAAGTACATTAAGCTCTAAAATTAAATAAACTACACGACAGTTAAAAAAGGAATAAAACGGCGGTTTTATGGAGCGNNNCGCAGGTAGAGTGTGTTTATTTATTATCTACGCGAAAGACGCGACTACCGCCTGCGCCTGCGCATGTCCACGTAATGACCTACACGCAGGGTTGCTAGATTTATCACAAAAATACCAGATAACAGGGAGGAGTGAAACAAGCAACTGGAAATTAAACCCGGAGTATATCCTGTATCTAATACTTTAAACAGATTTTGTTGTAATATTTCTTAAATTTCATGAGATAAAATCAATCTATACTAATATTATAAAGCTGAAGAGTTTGTTTGTTTGTTTGAACGCGCTAATCTCAGGAAGTACTGGTCCGATTTGAAAAATTCTTTCGTTGTTAGATAGCCCACTTATCGAGGAAGGCTATAGGTTATATATCATCGTCGAAACTTACGCGGGTGAATCCGCGGGGCGCAGCTAGTTTGTAAGATATACGCAATGCAGCTAGGTTTATTACAAGAATGTCAGATAGCTAGAAGAATAAGTATAACAAATCACGAGATATCAAAACCAGGATAGACAAAAGAATAGATACGGAATAGGGAGTTTATTCCTTAAGAATCGATTTTCATATAAGGCGCCCGGTAGAAGAAAAATATGAGGAATAAAATGTAATGATCGAATGACCTCGTTACGTTTTTGCTGCGCAATAATTGTGTGCACTTTTCCCTTTTTCATTTGTCGCATAGATGGCGATGTTTACAACAATTGAAACTTACTTCAAGTTTTTTCATCCGTCACATAGATAGCGTTGTTTACAATTGAAACTTATTTAAATTTTATTTTATTGCGCCTGTTTAGACAATCGGACGTAAGGTAAACTCCAGTCGTACGTCGGAGCTGATACACACTTTTTTATAATTTTACACGCAGGTTAGCCAGACTTATTGCATAATAAGAGCAAGACCAAAATAAGCCACATATTTAAAAATCAACAAACTATAATATAATATTTACAAAACTTTAGGAGACTTCAATACATTTAATCAGTTCTATATGATCGAAGATAATAAAATTTCTCATTATATTAATGAAGCAATACTGGTTTGAATATTGTACACTGAGGTCAAAATTACACACAACCAATTTCTCAACAAAATCTTTACACCGAAACCTCTCCAATTTCAAAAATTTATATCTTCCGGAAGTGTACAGTGTAATGGACGCTCAGAATTATGAGCTCGCTTTTCTTTGCCGAAAAATAATCGCTAAATGTTGCACGTTCCTTGCATTTCTTACAGTAATTCCTTATTATGAAGTTCACCATAAAACTTTTTAATTCAACAGGATATCTTAAACAAAAAATACATTTAGGGTGCAATGCCCTGTTATGAACTTTTTGGAGGTCGTTTAGTGTCTCAGCACACAACATACCTAATGTTTTAATTAATATCTCACGAATGGCATTATTTTACATCTTAATAAAGATGAATTTATAAGTCTGGTGACAGTTTATATCGACATTCGCGTCTTGAGAAAATCATATATGTATACAAAAACTTGATTCAATACAAAATTCAATTTATAATCTATTATACAACCACATTAAGGTACTCGAACCTTTACTGGATGTTACACGCGTTTCAAAAGTTACTAAAATTATATTTGCTGGTTGGTAAAACCAGTATATTTTTTATGTATTAAGTAGTACCTTATAAACAAACCTGTTGTAGTGAAATTGGACGAAATAAATATTTCTTTCTTTCTTTCTTTCTTCTTTCATTCTATAAAACGACCGGGGAGGTACCACCGCCACACCTATTTCTAGCGTGAAGCAATCCATGCGTTTCGCTGGAAGGGTGTGGTTGTCGGCTCACTTGTATACGAGACGACCATCGTAATCCTCAGGAGTAGCAACGCATCTTTGATCGACTTCAGATAGAACCCCTGTTCAACATGAGGTTGCTTATAGATGTCCATGGGCGGCAGTAGTCACTTACCATCAGGTGGACTGCACGCCCGTTTGCTATATCAATCAGATAAAATATATAATAATAATTTACTCGTAATTAAGTGCATAAGCGAATACGGAACCTAACCACAATTACTTTACTCGTACGACCACGCTCAGCCATCGTTTTTCGATTAAGATAAACTCAAGTCAACATTGTGGTCGGGCGCAAAAAAAAACCGAAAGTTTGTTTCTAATCTTGATACACGTCTCTATTGCAGACGAAACTATTGATTATGTTGATTAATGCCCATCAGATAGCCACCAAATTGAATTCCGATAGGCTACCACAAGCACTGTCAGTTACAAATGATGGCGGCTCACGTTGGAACGTGTAATGAAGATACCGTTTTTGTGGTGCCGCTGATGCAATTGCGAAAAACTTATATCTGTGATGAACTTCATTAAATTTGTATAGTTTAATAGATACCAAAGGATTAATATTTACAATCCTGTTTAAAAATAAATGCTGTAAGTAATACATAAAGAACTGGTATAATATTGTACAAAGCAAATATTTCCATTGAAATAAGTTGATAGTGAAAGAGGGTGGTAGAACTTTTTGTGGTCCGATTCGAGCGGCACCACTGTTATGCCTATATTTATGTTAAGCACTGATGTGTTCTGGTTTAAAGGGTGTTTTCAGGGATACATACTTATTGTAAAATTCGATACTAGCAAGTGCATCTTGAATGTTACTTCATACATAAACTTTTAATCTTTTGGATAATTTGCCACATTTTTTGGGTATGGGTGTTAAATCACATGTGTTTTTAACACCAAGAACAAAGTATACACTGGTGTAGAACAAAGGGCTTAAAGTATTTAACTAAATACGTATATATTTTAATACATCGGGTCATTGTTTATTTTTCAACATATTTCTCATTTATTCTGAGGTTTTGGCTTCATTCCAAAGGTTCTGGAGTATTTATATCATTTTGCGCCCATTGTCCTTCCATATACTTAAGTTCTTTGTTTCTTATTTTTATAATAAACAAGTAAAACGAGCCCGTATTCCAAATATGGTATGAGGACACTTACACAGATATCTGTAATCAACTCTAGAAATGTTTGGATGCCTTAAAATCTCTAAGGATAAAGTTGAAATACCTCGTATAAGAAAGGGTCTAATCACGCCTCCCTTCAAATCAGAACATAGCAACGCTTATCACAGTTATTATTAAGCAGAAATATCTAGACTGCTCCCGTCTCTTTTCAAATCAGAATACAATGACGCTTAACACAGCTGTTATTAAGCAAAAATAGTATGATCGTGGTAGCTCTGGAGCTCAACTACGAGAGATAAGGTACGCAATTTTCTAAACATTCAGTTGTCTCTATACTAAGCGTAAACCTAAATCAATTTATTTACTATTATATACGATTAAGCTTTCTAAAAGCTTATCTATGTAAATGTTGGCTTAAATATATTGCTTCCTGAGCAATAAGCTCAATTTATTATTATACCTCTATGTAATTCCTATACCTATTCTTATCGTACCAGTCAGAATCGATTGAGTCAGTATCTGGTAATAAGTATTACTGGTACTGGTAGCTAGTGATAGTTAAGTGATATATTGCCTGTTTCATTATAAAGAAGTAGTAAATAAGCATACAGTCTACCTGATGAAAAGTGGTCACTGGCCTCCATTGATATTTGTAATGAACCCGTGATAAGATTAGACTCCTACCTGAGGTCGGCCACAGACACATTGGTACCCATAAGGACTCAGTTGTAGTACTATAGAACAATAAAAATACTATAATATAATTGCAAAAGTTTTTAAGGATGTATGTCTGTTTGTTACTCTTTCACGCAAAAATGACTGTTCGGAATTTGCTGACATTTGACGCACATATAGTTTAAGACCAAGATTAACACATGGGATAATCATTACCCTGGTAGACGACCCGCGTGGCGGAGCGGTCACCATACCGGTCTGACACGCAGAGACTCCCAGGTTCGATCCCCGGCCAGACAAAAAAAGAAACAAGCTAATGTCGAAAAGCGTTTTCATCGAAACCTGTGCCCTTTCAATGCATAATAATTTTCAAAAAATGCACTCAAAATTTAGAGTACATATACTGCCACATTAAAACCTTTAAAAAGATCAAGAACCTCCAAAAGATAACACTTTACAGTTACCTCAAATGAGGCTGTTAGTAATTAATGCGCCCACGCAGTTCTGCCTTCAAAATAAACACCTCTTGGACGGGAACTACGTCACATTTCACTAAACATAAACGGAACAGATTCATTGAACTGGATCCAATTAATGCATAGTTATGTGGTACTCTTGTGTCGTTTCCTTTGAACTAAGAATGATTTTAGAATGGAAATTTTTGTTACATGTACAAGGTAAGGTTATGAGAATTTATATATCTTACAAGATATTATTAAGGCGAAAGTTTGTATAGATGGATCAATATTTGTTACTGACTGACACGACTGACTGAACGTGATGAAGGTGGACGAAGCCGTAGGGATTAGGCTGGTTATTTTATAATTTTGTCTACGTTTTTAATAAGAAGTGAAGATGATCTTAAATATTTATGAAAACAAAATATTTATCTCAAGTTTGTATGATATTGCTTGTCTGAATGATTAATTCCTTTTTTTTCTTATTTTGAAACATTTATTTAAGTGTTCGATTTAAGTGTTCGAAAACACCCTATAATATGTATTGTTTTTATAATCGATTTAAAAAGCAAACGCATTCCCCTAATTTCCTTACACGTCTGTATAGTAAAGTAGCATAACTTGCATACAACGTAAAACCTCTTTGTTATTGTCCGAAAGACTTTCCTTTCAATTAAACGTACAACTAAATTGAGTGTAGGTGCCACAATTAAGCCTTAGATAAGGCCTGGTCGGTAAATGGGCCCGGTTTCTGTTTATTTGTCAATTATTTAGAAAAGTGTGTTTAAAGTCTTTACAAAATGGATCTACAATTTTATGGTTTCTTTAGATAGTTTGAAAAAAATAGGTATGGGATGACCATACCAATTTTTTTTCTATGCCAGCAGTTCGTTTCTGCATAAATTTAGTCTGGGATAGGATAAAACATCTTCTAGTGGTTAGTAAAACTCGTTGGTCGATTTCGCTACCATCACAGACACATTTTTTTATTTATATAATATATGATGGTAAGTGTCTACTGCCGCCCATGGACATCAGATATCAACCCCAGATAAGATCAGTCTTACCTGATGTTAGCCACACTTGCGTTGCTGCCCCTGAGGACTATGTTGGATTGCCTCAGATAACTATCACTCCCTAACCACACCATTCAGACCAGTTCACAAAAGCGCATAACTCTGCCGTTTACAGCAAAAATAGGTGTGGCGGTTGTTCTTCCGGATTGGAACCACAAAGAGTTCTACCACATTCAAATAATAGTATCTCACTTATATATGACGACCCGCGTGGCGGAGCGGTCACCATACCGGTCTGACACGCAGTGGGTCTCGGGTTCGATTCCCGGCCAGACAGACATCTGAATGATGAGTTTACATTTCTATTCTGGGTCTGGGTGTTTGTCTTCGTCTTTGTGTGTCCATGGCACCCTCGACACAGGAGAAAATCCTACTGTGGGGCTATGAGTGTAGAAAGTGTAAAAAGTGTATATGAGGCGACCACCTTAGTCCTCGGTAGTAGCAACGTATTTGTGATTAACTTCAGATAGAACTCCTGTTCTATGTATTGCTTACAAATGTCCATGAGCGGCAGTAACCACTTACCATCTCCACCCGATTATTTGCTATTTCAATCAGATAAAAAAATCAAGCGCCATTCTGTTCCAGTTTTAAGAACATGACAAAGAAGAAGTTTTCACGATGTATCTGTATCAACCGTCACCAAGATATTCAACAGTTTACGGCCAGAATCCTATTTAGGGTTGACTACTGATGCCCATATGCGGAAGTGACCATTTGAATTGAATATGCTCATTTACGTGCAGTTCATGAAAACATCACTACGGGGCTACTCAATCACAGGCGATTATCATAATATACGAGTACATACTAATCTCCTATTGGATAATAGTTACACCATTGAAGGAAGTTGCATCGTTGGGTTGTATACACGCCTAAGAGACATACGCGCAAGTCCCACTCAATTTCCATAAAAAGTTCATTTTCACACGGAAAGCCCATTAATTATGATCACAAACACCGAAAGCGCCATAAACAAACGGAAACCAATACATTTCATCATTAATGTATAGATTGTACCTACCTCTCATTGCTACCGCTGACAAAAACTATCATATTTCGTGGCTACTATACATTTATTCCATTAGGCTGTGTTGTAATTATCTTCGGATCCGATACGCGTAATTAATAAAATAACGAGAATTAATGTTAAGTGTTCCTTATGAATAAACATAGGCCAGTCTTAGTGACGAAATATTTTAAGTATTTTTGGTGCTAAGTGCACAGGTATTTTTATTGTTCAGTAAACAATACACGGGTTATTTATAGAATGGAATTAAAGTTTTTGTAATTAACGCGGATATCTTGGTAAATTATACACGGCAGCGCCACTTCTTTAATATTTTTTATGAGATTAAAGTAGCCTGATGGTAAATGGTTACTGCCTACAATGAATATCTGTTACTTCGTCTAGAAAGGGATTCTGAAGTCGATCACAGATATGCACTTCAGAATCAGACTACTGAGTTGATCGCGTCATATGCAGCGGCATCCACACATGCATTTCCGGTTTACAGCCTATAACAACAGTCTTTGGACAACATAATCATAAACGCTTTCTACACTCATAGCCACACATTAGGATTTTCTCTTATGTCGTGGGTACCATGGACACACAAAGACGAATACAAAAACACCCAGACCCAGAACAGAAATTTAAACTCACCATTCAGATATCTGTCTGGCCGGGGTATCTGTCTGATCGAACCTCATGTAACAGGTTACAATATCATACTTAGTAGCTAAAACCCTAAAGCTAAAGGCTTTAGCTACTAAGTATGATATTTAGCTTCTTAGTTAAAAAATGTTCCTATTTTACAGCATTAACTAGGAAACGTCTTTCTGACGTTTATATTTGTCTATTGCAGTCAATATGTTAATCGCAGCATATTCCCCTTACAAGGAACCGTCACCTCGTCAATTTTCAAGAGGCGTATTATAAACTATATTATACTACTTACAAAGGAAGGATTAAATGCCTACACAAAATTTACACTTACCATCAATTTCGGTCTAAATCTAATACATCTTGCACAAGCATCGAGCCCCGTATAGGAACTTCGTTTCCAAAGGACTTCGAGAGGCACACAGAAAAAACTCCCTTGAAAGTAACCCGATATTGAGCACGCATTTATCTGTTGCGTTTCACGTACCAATGGTCCGGATAGGATGACACTATCCCATGTTCCTTAACAACAAACGACAAGGAACCCTTCAGCCTAAACATAAAACTCACTTTTGAACTCCTACAAGAGCTTTTAAAAGGTAATACAAGTAAAATAAGAACTGAAAAACAACGCTAAGCGGTTAAGTGCGTTCCGTCAAAGATATCTTTGCGATCCGCTTTTACAAATATAATCCCTATCTCTTACAAACTAAGGCTATTTATACACGTTTTTGGGGTAACAAAGCTGGTTACAAAAGAGGTCTACGGGCGGTCTTATCCCCGTGGTCTGTAAATATTAATAAGCTATATAGCATCGATTAATATGAGAACAAGGAGCCCGAAATAATTTTGGTATCGTGTCGTGAATTTATCTACGATGTTTTGAACCTTATATCTCATAGGTTTATTATATTATTATGCCTTTAGATAGTTCCATAAAATTATTTGCTTGTGCGGTAAAAATACCTACAAGAAAACGACTATTGAACAGATCAAGCTATTTTAGTATTATCCCGGAATTGATACATTTTAATATGTTACGGATGCGCGCGATATGATCTATGTAACTGAGTCGAAATATCGGCAAAAAGAAATTAAAAACGCATATCTTGAGTACCCGTAATATATTATGAGTAGGGATTTAACCTGAGAAAAGATTTAAAAGTGATTTGATTTGTTTAATTCATTTAAAGCGCGAATGAAAAGAGACTGGTTCAGTGTGACTCCTTATTAACTCAAACGTAACTAACACCAAAAATAATAATTTTATTTACATTGATTAATACCTAGAGCTAATCTATCTAATATGATTGATATTGTTTTAATGTACTTTGTCTAATTGTTTTTAATTTGTGTTGTTTTTATTTTTTATTTTTTATCTAACCTCGAAGCTAACAAGATTATAAGTTACAAAATGCGAAAAAGGTTATACTGTACAATTATATTATTAATAATTTAATCTAAAAAAGTACACTAGTAAAAAAATGTGTGATATACCAAAGTATAATCATATGAGATGGAATCAAGATTTCATCACGTTAGTGTCACGATTCGTCACAGTCTCG
>MOOZ01000254.1:78659-102739 GCA_002930495.1 Cecropterus lyciades
CATCTGTGGCTAACCTTAGGTGAGACGTTGATCTACCTAGGGTTGATTACAGATGTCCATGGGCGGCAGTAGTCACTTACCATCAGGTGGACTGCATGCTCGTTAGCTACTTCCGTACGATAAAAAAAAAAAAGGTACGCACTTTTGATGTTTTCTTCGATAAATATATTGTGCGGAACACCTACGCCTGAGAATTGTTAAACAAAAAAATAATGAAGTCTATCAATATGCACTTGGCTACCATGACAGGCCTTAATCCTTCTCATTTTGAACACATACCCGTTCCTTGCATGATGACAGGAATGGATTGATTGATGTTCATGACATTTAGGTTTAGTTAAACAGTTAGGAAGTCAGATGATAACTCTTCAAATTAGCCGATCTGTACGAAATTATATGAAGAATACTTACCAGTAGGACAATCGCACTCGTATCGTAGCGGATCCAAGGGCTTGCACCTGCCACCATGGAGACACGGCGACGGTTCGCAGGGAACGTACTCCGCATCACAGTCTCTCCCCGTGTACCCAGGCTCACAAACGCAGGTGTACGAGCCGTGGGTGTTGAAACACCGCCCGTGGTGACAGGGGCCTGACCCGCTGGAACATTCGACGACGTCCTCAGTACATCGCGCGCCGGTAAAGCCAGGAGGACAGACGCATGAGTAGCCGGCAGCCGTTGTATTGTCCGCAACGCAACGACCTCCATTCCTACAGGGCTGGGATGCGCAGTGGTCTTCGTGAGAACATTCAGCACCTGTGTAAAGAACGAAGAATATTAGAAACGAAGCAATCGTAAACGAACTAGGTGACGAATAAATTGTTTTTTTTTATTGATGCAGAATGGTAGTGAAATATAATGAAATTATTTTATTGTGACAATGTACGAAAAATGGAACGAAAGTGTTGATTTATAGCAAAAGATACATTCTGTGTTAACTGAGACTATTAAACTGATTTAATGCAAAAACTCGCCATAAAAACCTAACCAAGCGCTGAACTTTTTGCTTTCCCATCATTTAAAATTCAAAATTAATTAACGGACATGTGAAATGTGTGGCTGTGTTGGCGCAATCCGCACTTTGACTCACACGAACATGATCAGCCCGTTACAATAAAATCAATCTCATTTTAAAACTATTTACTGATAGAAGGCATCGATAAATATACAACATAATTAAATATTTTATTATACTAAGCAGGACATTGGCTTCCCGCTAATCAAGTTTCTGCCAGATCAGTACATCACTAGAACCATAAATGTGCGAACCGCTACCGAATAACAACTTTACGGATTTTATTGAATTTACATAAAACCCCAATTAATATGGTCCGTATGATGAAAGTGTTAATTTATGACTACTATAAACTTGTACAAATATAATCTAAGCAACTCATTATACGAGTAATGCTTGTTAAGTTTGTAAAGTGGAACTATCACTACCCCTAACCCATTACTATTTCATATTGGTGTAAAAGCAATATGTAATAGCTTTCGCTGCTGCATTTTCCTTTTAAATATATGGTGGATTATTTGTAAGAGGCGTTTCAATATAATCCTTGATATTGAGATAAATTCTATTAAATTTCAAGTTGGTTGTAAATGATTTATGGACGGCAGTGTCTTCTTAATGAGAGATTCCAAATGTTTGCAAACCCTAGTTTGATACAATTATAATTTCGAAAATTAGTGAACAAAAGAAAAAAACATACTCTTTCAGACATATCAAATTATTTCCAAAAAAGCCTTCAGTATCTCAACCAGCTTTTAATGTAATGTACATTAAAACAAATAAAGATTCGTCACGGCCATTGCCTATCTTGTAAAGCTCGTAACGATTTATGAGTTTACTTCAGATAATGAGCGTTTTAATCGTAATAATCTTGTATCTATTACAAGTAACCACATCTTCAACAGTAGCAACACACTAATTAAATGACTCAACCGTATATACTGCAGATACATTACATTGAAATGATTTCTTATATTAATAAAACAATAGTTTATATTTAAGTATTACTACTTAAAACATTTTAGTGGAGTCCCGTAACTCTTCCGTTTATATTTTACGAATAGTTACAATCTAAGCATTTAATAATTACATCAAGAAATAATTTATTAGATTTAAATATAAAATTCATAGTCATTTCAAAATTATTTTCCATAACACCAAAAGCAGCTGGAACATTTGTGATAACGAACTATGAACTTGAAATATTCCGCTCTTAAGATTAACCATTTAAAAGGTCAACTTCATAGCTAAGCCGTCGATATTGAATAAATTTCAAATTCTAACTACTTAACACCGAGATGTGTCACCTTTGCCTTCATATTCTCATCGAGGATTAGTAATGGGGAAATATTACCGATATAAAAGGGCAATAAAGTTAATGACGTAAATAATAATCGGACGCAGCGAAGATGTCTCTATTTATTGATGTGAAATCATATAGACCCAGGTAAAGTAAAAAATACAGTATAGAATTCAACTCAGATTTTTTTATATTAAATGGCAACATCCTGACAATTGAAATATGCAATAATATCTACATTGTTGTAATGAAGACATCAATTCCAATTGTACTCATAGAAACTCACCATCACAGGACAAATTAAATCGTTTAATTCCTACATCTTTCATCATCAGAAAACAAAATAAAAAAAAATATTTTTTGGTTAATTTGTGATCAAAAGTAGTGCAAGTTAATTCTTGGACTCATAATATATGTGGCATCAATATATCAATGTATATGGCAATATTATGAACAAATAATCCAAGAATTAACTTGAACTACTTTTGATCGACATTCTTGCCTTAGTTGTAGTCCGCAAAGATGCCCATGGGTGGTAGTGACCACTCCACATTAATTGGGCTACGTGCCCGTATGCCACAATAAATGATTGAAGAGTCACAAAAACCTTTTGTTATCGTAACTATGAACAAATTATGAGATCCATATCAACACGCGCACATACCAAATTTGTCACAAATTTAATTGGAATGCCTGCTACTCGACGTGCGCAAAACGACAACGAATTCGGTTTGATTGGTTGGAATAAGCTCAATTGGTATAATGGACGCTATTCCAATCTCATGCAAGTTTTACGATTGCTGCTTGCTTTGGAGAGAATATATATTCTTTAAAAGTTTTAAAGGAATAACCATTGTAATATACACATGACCTTCAAAATTAAAGCCATATAAATGCTGCCGTTTCAGAAAGTGACATATTTAAAATTATCGAATTTTTTAACGGACTAATGAACGTCATTTTAAACATAACCGAATTAGGCAATCGTTTCCAATTTACCGTACAGATATAAAAGCTTAAAGGTATAAATGTATAGTTTTTATTCATTACGCATCTGCTGCCTATATGAATTTCCAATCATCTTAAAATTTTATGACATTTTACGATGACTAACGAAGTTACAAGACTCGTTACGATGCCCCATGATGCTGTGGTGACACAGATTGCTATTTATGTTCCATTAATATTTATTCAGTTGCGTGCGGTAGTTTTGATACTGACAGCGTTAATGGTATGACCAACGTATACACCACAACTTGAATTATACCCAAAAATAAAGTTACTTATATTATTGCATGCAAGGGGAAATGAAAATGGGTTGACTTTCTACTTGCATCCGCCTGATATTATGTTCGCACCATGCTGATTTTATCGATTATAAATTAATTAAGAAGCAGGAAATACACTCAAGCCTCTTAATATGGTAGATTTTGTGTAATCGTCTGTAGCAACAACACTGTCACTTCATGGTTGCCTGTAGTATAGAGTGTTACACTAAAATCGTCTTCTAGAAATCACTTAAAATCTAAGCTAAAGGATGAAACTAAAAATATAGGTATATCACACCTAATCACACGATACTCGCAAAAAGTAGAAGTCCCCACTTCTTTCTATAAGCGAATGAAAATTTAACAGGAAAGCGAAACAAATTAAAATTGTTTCTCCTGACCAGACCATAATTGCGTGGCTTTAAAGATGGAGGCAATCGGCGCTGGATTTTTTGTATAAATTCCCTGTTTATGGCGGTGACGAGTTTGAATAAGCCAACGAGGTGTAAAGGGAACGCCGTAAAGCGATTTACCGTGATGCTGACATTAATAATTATATTCAAGAGACAAATATTTCACGTAGAACCAAGACAAGAATTGCAACAATATAATGAAAGTTAGATCTTTACAGAAAAAGGGAACTCCTTAAAAATAGGCTGCTTCTAAAACCTCGGCATATCTACTTATATAATGTATGCATCAGTTAGGGATCATAAGAGAGAACTTCAACAGAATACGAAATGTCCACCCGTTCGAGAACTATATCTTGTGCCATTATCCGCTAGGAGTGTCTGACACTTGAACCGCTAACGCTACGCAGTCTATGACGCAACGCCAATTATATGCTTAGATATACATCTGGCCGTTCACAGCTTCCTCTGATTATACCCAGTTTCCTTAACCGGTCTGTTTCTAAACAGTCGAATGCTACAACTGTCACAGCATTGTTTGTTCAAGATTATCTGCATTTAAACTGGTTTCACTGTAAATTCATTGATCTATTTAAAAAAACTACTGATTTTATTAACATTTATTATGCAAGGAATATCAACAACAATGGGTATGCGGACGTCCTGAGAATACTTATTTAAAACATAATAAATATTTCCATAATGTTGTTTCACGTTGTATACACATGCACTTGCGTGTAAGTTACCGACCAACTTAGGTGCTAAGTACAGTCCATCAATGGTAAAGACAAGCGAAACTTCTTTATATGAACACGATTGCTCAGGAAACTCATTCCGTTCTCATAAAACCGGAATCCGGCGGTACACTTGTGATAGTCCGTTACGTACTAAATCCGAGGAACCCATAATTTCTACACCATTCACATGTATTATCAAAGAAGGTAATTTACCTAATTCGAAAACACCAAAACAAAAATTGAAAGCCGTATTTTTAATTACACAACCTACTGAGGTAAAACCTGTCGACATAATTCCCGTTGATAGCATAATTGCGCGTGTAATTTTAAGTGTTGAAGACGATAAATTAAATGTTGACGGATTTTAAACTTTATTCAATAGCAATGACGAACGAGAACTTTTTATTACTAATATTAATAGTTTACGCTTAAATTGAAAGGAAATGCCAATAGTCGAGACAACTTTCAAGACTAATGGTTTCAAGTTTTTCTTGAAAATATTGATTGCCGATATCACACTATTGAATTTAATTGAATTCAAGAAATGCAATAGAAACCAATGCTTCGTAATACATCAGATTCTGCGTCAAAAATATTAAAGGGTCAATGTAACAAAAACACAAAACAGAAACACAGGGCACTTATTTGTACGTCAACGTCATGTATACTTTGATAACAAAATTTTAACTTTTTTTTGTCACATGAAAACTTATATCAAATTTTGAATGTACTGAGGCCACTAAACAATAATATGTGAATGAAAAAAATGACACGCCAGGTTTCCTTGTGAAATCAAAACATATATATTATGTGTTACCATTATAATTAGTTTTGTCAAACACATAACTCATAGAGATAGGTCAAACAATCGCAAGAGGATTGTACCAATAATAACTTAACCTTTGATTTGCAAACAGTTGAAATTAAACCAAACATATATTAATCGTGAAATACTGACGGGAGCAATATATTAATACCGCTATAAATCAGTATTGCGTCTGTCAGTTCCGCAAAATATAATCCTTGTATCATAGAACAAACACCTGCTATTATTACTCATCAGAATGCAATAATATAATCAATTACCTAATATAGGATAACTTGTTGCTTTAACAAAGAGAATATCTGACAAGCATTCACGGCATGAGATTGCTAACAGATATCTATAAGCTAACGATATCAGTCATAGCACATAATTCTTTCAAGGTAACTTATGTTTTTCCACTTAAATACTAAAATGAGCATTTCAATATTCAGTTTCATATTTACATATAAGATATGAAATTATAGAATTAAGACACTATTTTTAAAATATTTAAATTGATAAGGGTCAAAAAATAATTTTAATCAAAAGGAGTTCATAACGAGAAGAGATATTTTTTTTGCAGTTCAATCAAAGACTGATTTATGTTTTGTTACGTATTATTATAAATATATTATAAATAGCTCGAACTTATGAGGAGCCTGATCAGTGATTAATTTAGTAGTAGTAATTTATATACGACAGTATTAGTCGCTGGTGCTGCTGCATCCGAATCACATAAAGTTCCACCATATTGAAAAGTACGTTACAGTACCTACTTCTATGCGAAAGGTAACATAAATTCAAATTAGTTTTTGTAAGATGGTAGAATTACAATTGTGGGACATCAAATTTACTACCGCCCTCAAATTTCTGACATAAGCAGTTTTTGCGTTTCGCTCTTTAATAAGAGGTGATCATCTTAGTCCTCGGAATTAGCAATAACGTAAATAACTGATAGAATCACTGTTCTATATGAAGTTGCTTACAAGTTCAAGGGCGGTATTAACCGCTTACTCAAGTCATCATAAAAGAAATTGCTACAAAAATACAAACTCACCTGTATACCCAGGAGGGCAATCGCATTCGTACGTGTGTAACGACGTTAGCCTGCACGTCGCGCCGTTGAGGCACGGTGCAGAATCGCACGCCGCCGGCACCCTTATCTCGCACAGAGAAGCGCTGAAGCCGAGAGGACAGTCGCAGGCGAAGGAGGGCGGCGCGCCACCAATTCCGGGCCGTACTCGACATGAACCTCCGTTTTGGCACCGAGGACTGGACTCGCTGTGGCATGGGTTCAGATGCTGGCAGAACTCGCCTGCATACCGGGATGTGCAGCTGTAACAAACGAAAACATATTAGGTGTTGTTTTAAGTGATCGAGCAATATTGTTTTTGTTTATGGAAAAATAATCAATATATCATTATTTTCATGAATTATTCTCCGGAGATCCACTGCTCGGCAGTAGTAAGACTAGGAAATACCCAAAACAACTTTCTCCATATAATGATTGATTACACTCAGTTTTATACGGGAATTGGTATCGTTGCCATAAATACAAAAATCCAGATAATAAAAAAAAATTGACAGTATAGGTTTAATAAATATCGATATCTCAAGTATCTATAAATATGCATAAAACAATATCTAACTCAAGTACACAATATTCATAAACATCGACTATACAAACAGTGGTAGGTGGGTCCTATCGCGCCCCGGGCCGGACTTCGCCAATAAATAACGCAGATACGTCGCTACACGACCGCGTGACGTGCGCCCGCGCAGCCACGAGGATATAGTCTTTGTACACTGAGATTTGTTATATATAAGCTACAGGTATATGCCATAATATTAACGAACAAGTAGAAAGTCTGTTGATTCAAAATATATTCAGTAAAAAAATATTATTCTATGGTATTAATTAAAATTTAGAAGTCTTTTTATTCTATGAAGTATGGATGTCGAAAAATTTGCAACATTATTTTATGACGATATTAAATAAAAATATTTATTAGGAAAAGGGATAAAAAACCCAAATTAATTCCAAAATGTCCTGATCTTGAGACGTATTTGGAATGAATTAGAAATTCGATTAATATTAGGTACAACTAAAACAGTAAATTGAACTACTATTGAAGTTCGAATAATAGATGAATTTAGACTAATTATACATTTATTAAGTAAATGATAGTGCCTTTCCCGTATAGCATATCCCATTCAAAGAACTGTTTGATGCACCATTTACAGAAATTGATACTAACATTCCTGACAAGCTGCCAGTATTCATGGGAAATGAAGTTGGTAACTCCGCAAAAGGAACGAATGCATGAGTTTCCAAACATAAAAGATCTTTTGATTCACATGTCATTCAGGTAAGAAATGTATCGATCAGAACCTGACACATCCGAATGAATACGAAGATATAATGAACATAAATGTATTTTATTTTATGTAGTCCCCAAAATAAACAAACATCTAAAGCTCTACCAATAAAAAGTAATTTGAATGAACTTATGGATCAAGCAATTTCGTTTCATCAAATAATATGTGCTATACAAAATGCCGTTCGTGAACTAAACAGTCATTTGCGCCCACATTATTAATTTCGAAGTAACGATGTCAATTTCTTTTATATCTCGCCTAATATTGTTATAGGTGTTTGTGGGAAAATAATCAACGGGACACAGATCTAAAATATTCATGGACTCGTGTACTGTCAAGCTTATAATGTATTTACTGATAAGAAATTACCATTTTACCACATCGCCTTGTCACACCCTGTTTTGGATAAAAGCAAAAAATGTTTAAAATTCGTTGGAGATAGTGCATCTCAAGCTAACGACAGAGAATTTTGATTTTCACACAATTTATTTAAATTTAATCGTTGCCATCCTGCGAATAACAATATACGCATTGAATGTAGCCAAGATTTAAGTTGAAACGAACCTGTATTTTGTGAGGCCGCGTGGGAGGCTTCACGATTCAAGTTCCCTGCTCACACCCACGCACTGACCTCAGATTGAAGCGAGGTGGATGCACTTATACACCATGATAAATTCACCATATTTATTGCAAGCCTTTGTAGTTTCTTCCATCTAAAATCATTATAAATCAAAATACTGAACACCGCCTAAATCATGAACATCATACCAAAGTGATGGGACCCAACTTACGACAGAAGGGACAATAAATAAACGTTATTATGACGTTCGTAAGTCCGATAAAAGAGACGTGAAGACTACCGAGCGGTTAATTGCCTCGTAACAAGAAAACAATACGACAACGTCGCAAAAAGATGACACCGGCCGGCTACCTGCTCGCGGCTGGCGATTATCTGTCAAAATAATACACAGCCGCGAAAACTGGCCTTTGTTTCGCGAGAAAAGATTCTCTAGAAGCGGTAAGCTAAATCTTCATTATGGGGAACGCAATAAATAATTGTTGAACCTATCGAAGATCTAATTACGGTTGGTGAAAAAGGACGCAACTTGGCGAGCGACACAGACGACACAGTGTCGTTAACTGTGTCGATGCTGTTGGTGTTGTATATTGTCTAGGAAAGGGGATCTGGCAAGGCTGGTGTAGACCAATAATTTATTTGCGCCAACAGCAGATCCCGTGTCGTCGAGAGCGGGCCGAGCGCGCCCGCAATAAATAAATAGCGTTGCGTGTAACCGTTGTCGGTTATTCGATATTCTGTAACGTTTGTGAACTTTTAATGCGCCATTCAGAACATCTTAGAACAATAATGGTCTATTAGTCAGTATTTACTAGATATGTTTACTGGTTCAAATGAATGTACTATTTAACTTATATCAATTATCTTTCACACTAAAATTAACTAAGTATTAATAATTTCGTCAGGTATTTGAAACATTATTCGTTATATGAGCACAGTTCATTCCAATTAGAATCGTTTAAAAAAAAAGAAACTTATAATACATGTAAATTATAAAATTTAATTCTAAAATGAGGAAATCATGTTTATTTGAGACTAATGATTAACATCTTGATCCATCATCAAAACAGCTATATTTTTACGTAATCATCGAAGCTATATAAATATTCCAAAATTTACCTCAGTCGGTTACAGCAAATTCAAACGCGAGGTGATCCATACTGAAAGTTAGCAAAAATCTTGTAGGTTGCTGTTATTTTCCTTAGTTTGAAGACACTGAGAATGCAACGTACATATTGAACTGTACAAAGTATCACTCGAAGCGCTCGTCGTTCGTAGAAGCGCGCATGTCACCAGGTATCTGATGCTGCGCGCGCGCACACGATACGCATGCGGTTACTACGCCCTATCGCCACGCTCGATCGCGTCGCATAGACTAAAAGAATTAGACTATCTTATTCTTATATGAGAGAAGTTCATGTATGATTCTAAAAGATAGCGTTCTTATTTCCTCTTTTTAATAATAGAAGATAGGAAATATATAACAGAGTAGCAAACGAGCAAGCAATCCACCTTATGGTAAGTGGTGACTGACCAGGTGACGGATCAGACCAACTGACTGTTCTGTTAGCAATAAATAATACATACATTTTAGTAGAGTAAATCAAACAGGTTCTTATTTCCTTTGCAAATACTAATACAAGTATACTACAAAATCTTAACAGAATGAAGAGGATCATAAATTACTGGAAAGACAAAGGCGATGGAAATTCAGTATTTGTAAACACGATACAATGTTGTCGGCGCGAGCGTGTCATGTTTATGCTAAATGACGAACACGTTGTCGATTACGATAGATCGATGAATATGGATTTGCTGAAAATCACGTGCCATCCACCTGTTACAAGATTAGTGTCTTTACCGCAGCGTGTAATTTGTCAAATCATTGAGTGGTCGGATTGAGCAATCAATTTCATCTTCAACAATTTGATCAATTGTTATAAACTCTTGATGACATTTTTTTTTGGAGATTAAAATATGGTTAACCTATTATTATTATGGGCTTTATCTCAGGATGAGAACTTTTAAGGCTAACAGTAACCAACCAAATAGACTTCGAAACTTTCGAAACCTTTTAAAATACTGCCGGGAATGTATATTTTATTATACTTTTCATCATCATTTAAGCATGTGGTGAATGATTTCTTATCGCAAATAAGATAAAAAAATCTGCGGTGTATGGAAATTAAATTTGAACCTCCAAAGTTAAAAACAGACAATTATACAAATGAGTGATCAGTTTTTTCATGAAGTTTATTCGTGTGGAATTCAAACAATGAAATACATCCCAGCAAGTGTCTAGAAATTAGGTCATCTTGATGCATAACATTTGTTTAATATAGGAACAAGACTTGTTCACCAACGGAAACTTTAAAGATTACCAATCAGCAACATCGATCTTAAAATAAGATAATCGATCACATACGGTTCCTGCGTGGACAAATAAACAGAGAAGCGATAACATCTTACAGGGTAGTCCGTTATCCCATGGGAAGACTTACGACACGGTTTTTGTGAACGGATCCTACTTTTTGTGACACCAGGCGGGCGATGTCATCCAAACCAGTCTAGTTCCTGTTCATTAAGAGATCTACGCACCTTCCTTCGCTAATACCTAACCAAACAATATTCACGAATCCTCAGAACCTTTCAAATTTAGCTATGCTTTCATTCGGACGGTAAAATTGAGAGTTTAAACGCCTATAAAAATTGGTAAATTTAACGCTGTAAATTTTTTGATAACTAATAAAATAGAAATGGCATGTCTATGAATTTCGCTAATGACACGACCTAAGTTTCAAAAATTTTATAATAACAGATATATCATATCTATCCACGTTTGTCTGTATGTGCGTGATGACAGCCTGGACTGTGCACAAGTCTCTTAAGACGTTCGCACTGTATGGACATGTGCAGTTACACGCTCCTTAAAAGGAGTTAAAAAAGGGCGATGCACTTTGTGCAACACCGATACTTAACTGAAATGCGGTTTCCTGTTAGCCTAACAGATCTGATCATTGACTCGTTTAGTCTCTATCGCCATTTTTACACCGCCAGTATAGTCATCGGGCAGATGTCAATGAAGATGTTATGAATCAACACGGTCATGAGAATTAAATTATTTTTGCCATGTTCTATACTTGAAAGTACTGTACATTCTAATTTTTTACAGTAACATTCATAAGTTAAATGTGGTGGAACCCTTCCGATCGGCTGTATTGATTGAACGTGTTAATATGTTCTCATTCAAAGGGTCTAGTAAGTTATAGTTAAACATTTCAACTGTCATCAGTCTTCAAGTAAGGCTCCAATCCTAGTTAAGATTGATTACAGACGTCCATACAAAACTATTATTTAAGGTCTAGAAAATAGTATGAAAACGTATCTAACTATTACAGTTATAAAGAACCACCTAATGAAATTAAGATCAATTTTGTCTCACCTAACCATAGCGATGAATTTAGAAATCAGAAATAAATTTAGTTCAACACAAATAAAGCAAATGATTCCCGAGGGTTCTCGATCAAACTGGCACTCAGAAGACCTTAATACAGTCACAAAGATAAACCTCGGCGCATAAAATGCGACCACAAGATACGACCAGAGGCCATAGCTCATCGCTTGTCCGAACTATAGTGCTTTTACGAGTCAACAAATATCACAATTGTAAATCTGTTAGCGGTTCATATCTGATAATATTTTTAATTTATAATATAGAAGTAGCCAACAAAAATGCAGTTTAGGTTATTGTAAGTAGTGTCTGCCGCATATCGCCATGGACTAACAGGGAATAGGAATAGGCATGGATGTGTTTTTACCATTAAAGCTTAAATTATTATAATGATTTTGTAATACTTTAGATATCTTTTTGAAAATTCCTAAATTTACCTTCCTTTACTTATACACATTTTCACATTTCCTCTTCAATTTCTAAAGAAGAATAAGACTAAGTTTTGTATTTCCTGGAATGATTTAACTTGAAAATTATATAAATATATATCATTGAAGACAGAATTTATTTTACATATACATTTTACATAAAGTACCTCTTCCAATGTTTTCAAACATTAACTGACGTATGAACCTAGGACTAAGGTCGCATGAACTGTACAGGAACTAAGTATCCCTTTAATCTACGTGGGCGAACCACGGCCCGAAGCTACTATTCAATAAATACCAGTGTCCATTTTGCTTTTATTTTCGTTCTATGCTTTGTATGCAGATTTTATGCGAGCAGTCGCTGTTCTTCCACTAGAATATCTTCAGTAGCTTATTTTGTTTCGAAAATATAAATAGCAACGTCTATGTCCGCTACTCCTCTATTTGCTTTTTAAAATAGACAAGCGCTTAAAATAGTATATTCTTTGAATACATAAGTACATAGATTTGAAACGCAGTGATAAATATTACGTGAAAGAAACATGAAATTTACTTAAAAGATTAGGTAAGTTTTTTATCCACAACTCATTGTAATTGCTAAATACTCACAATTAGACACAACAAAGCGCAGCGGATGGTATCTTGGTCCTCCGAGCCGGACTTCCCACTACCTGTAAATCTTTCCGATAGCGACCGAAGACACCAACGATAAGGGCTCACGAACCAAGTAATTGACGTTATAAGAAAAGCTGAAGACTTTTACTCTTTATAACCTAGGTTTATGAGACTGTCCCGAGGCATAAAGTTGATAATAAAGCTGATAAAGATAGCGCCGCGTGGGAGGCATGGATATCGGGGCTGAGTATAATAACTATCAATTTACCCGTATTAAACAACAAAGTGGAAAATAACGTGACATTTTTAACAAATAATAACTCTAAT
Organism: Cecropterus lyciades; assembly: GCA_002930495.1. Classification (NCBI taxonomy): domain Eukaryota; kingdom Metazoa; phylum Arthropoda; class Insecta; order Lepidoptera; family Hesperiidae; genus Cecropterus; species Cecropterus lyciades. The sequence continues at coordinate 91,969 of MOOZ01000254.1, forward strand.
GATATCATAACAGTAAAAATGATAGTGCAGTTTCATATATTTGGTCCCCAAGACTGATCGCCCAAATCACTAGGCCTGTCATATTTTGTCTACGTTCTGTGCGTTGTATAACAACGAATGTGTTGTTAAGTAATGTCCGTCTTTAAAGATATAGAGAAAAATCAGTTTCAAATTCATTATATGGCGCTGGATACGCCATATAATGGGATAGTTATGAGTCGATGTTGATGAAAGGATAACAAAAGCATCAAAATTGTTTCAACTCAATATTAATTTATCCACATTACATTATAAAGGTTACACCCATTTACAATCACTAAGTCTACATGAACTCTTAAATGTAGGTATTCAAGGTCCCTTCAATAACTCTGTATTTGGACAAAAAGGATATTAGAACAGGTTTGAACAGATTTTACACGATCATATCTATTTATTACGTGATAGAAGTAACAAAGCCAACAGCTAGCAATAAATCTAAATAGAATGTAGAATGTATAATCATTATATTAATACGTGAAGCAAAAACTTTGGAACCTTTTTTACAAAAATTGCGCGGACGGAGGACTACGAAATTTGGCACACTTATGGTTTATATGTAGGAGAAGTGCAGAACGCTATTATTTTTCAATAATAATAATGCTTATAAAGTACATTAAATCAATAAATAAAACATTACATACACTACCATGCATTTGACACACACAAACACACGTATTTGTTACACGCATACATACTCTGCGGTCAAATTTTTTCTTTTGTTTATCATTTTATCTATAGACATAGAGTACTGACATAGACATAGAGTGGTCTTACTGAATGTCAAACAGAAAAGTTTTATTTGCCCCATTTAATATAAAAAATACCACGTGAAATACCGCTCGCTTATACAAATGTATGTAATATAAGTTGTGTAGCAGTAAGATACATTAAAGAAAGTTCTGTAGCAGCAATCTGTTCTGTAGCAGGCACAAAATATATATATATATATAACAGATATCTGTTGAGCTAACATTTTAAGCTCGAAAGGCAACTAGATCACAACAGTGGAGATCTGTCGTTTTGCGATTGGGCGAGTCGATGCGCGGGCGCAACGCAATTTGCTGAGGGCGTGGCCACGGTAGCTGGGGGGGACGTGAGCGGTAGTGTAACCAACCTTAGATTGATTTTACAAGACCTAGGTACTACATATTTTGTGCCGCTCTTATTTTAAGAGGGCATTTTTATGAAATACTCAGGTATAGGCAACATTTCTAAAGGCAATATGAAAATGTTAACGATGTTACGGGTAGTAGTTAGTAAATACAAGGTAGGGTTAGGAACTGCTCTTTAAAAATAGGTCAATGAAAGAAGATTGTTTACCCGCGCCGCCCCTTAAAACGAACGCGTCGTACTAGACGTGAAAAATCTATGTCAAAAATAAGTATTTAATATTTTTGGATGTGTGTACTTATAAACTCATTAGGACCCTTCGACAAGCTGAAAGACTGAATTGTTTAAAAAAAATTGAAGAGATGTTAAAAACCTAACATACCTGGGGTATCTAAATGTATGAAACATTTTAATACCCCAAAAGATAACTGAATCTTCAAATATAGATTATATTTGAAGATTCAGTTATCAATATAGAGTTAATATTTATATAACTTAATATCAAATATCCTGGAAACCGGGACATTCCGCGAAATCTACGGCAGTAGTAGCAGTCAACGTACCGATAACTTTGACCCTTGGGTTATCTCATCGTGTACTATTTTAATGTATAGGGCAGCCAGGAAGCCTGTAATTCACTAAGTGCATACTAAAGTTTGCTGGATAGTAGCGACTAGTAACGGTCAAGGCTTCTTCGGTAAGTTTATAAGTAGCAAAGATAAGGACATCGTTTGTACAACTAATTGAGTTTCAAAATTCCTTATTCCTTTAAATCCAATAGGTAATAATTAATTTAAAAACTTTGTCGTGTATGATAAATCAAACATGGAATAAATCCACGTAAATTGGTCCTGAAGACAACGTTATGAAAAAGCAATTAAAACATATTACACAGTTAATTTTTTCAACTTAATGTTACGAAATCTTAATTCCTTGTACTCGTATTTTAAAATATGTGTTGAGCTTCCAAGAATGAAAGAACATCGCGAAGATAAACACAAAACGAAAACACCTTAACGCACTTAAGCTCCCGCAAGGCAACCTGTTAGCACCGCAATTCTTTAATGTGTATCGGCTTAAACATACCGGTATTTATTGGCTCCTGTAACACCACGACTTGGTTACTGTTCAGCACATTTAACTGGCTCATAATCAAATGGATTTAAATTACTTATACAGAATATTTATTTTTAAATTCTCGAAAAGGAAATGAGCATAAACTCAAAACCGATATAAGTAGTGATGCTTAAATTATTCAAATAATAACATTTGTAGATTAACAGTTTATCATCTATATATTAATAGTTTATGATCTTCTTGTGGGGTTTTAAATTGTAGGTCATAACGAGAAACTAACAATTAGAAAAGGCCCATGCTCCAAATATATAAAGATCAATAAAGTGGTAAATGATGTAAGGTTTATAATGAATTAAAAATTAAGCAATTGTTAATTGATAGGTATGGAAAGTAAACCGTATTAGGTAACACAAAAACAGGCATACATACCCATTTGATGTTAGCAACTTCCGTTTAGGAGTAATAATTTAAACTTGATTACTATCATACAAAAAAATCGTCATAAATGTCATAGTCATTTGAACTATGTACATATTCCAAAATATTAGCGAATATTTACAAAACCTACACTCAATTTATTTAAACTTCAGAAAATTCGAAGCGAACGGGGCCTGTGAGTAATTCAAGCCTATTTCTCGATTCGCTATTTAATAGACAATACCGAATACACATAACTTATATCCAATGAAATGAAGCTTGGATAATATCTCAGAGAAACGCATAGCCCGAGGACAAACAATAAGAAACCTCATAACGGCTCAGAGTTCAATAACGCTAGATCTTTGCCAACCATACACATTCGGAATTTGATACTGGATACATAATGAACTTGATGGACCAGAATTTAAATAACAACAAGCAAATTGTTATCTTTAAATATGTAACGAAGACCACTTAGATCACTGAAGTTAGTTTCTAATCTGTTCTTAAAAATATATAATATAGTATAAAGTAAAATACAGTATAAAGTTTTAAATGTAAAAAATATACTTTAAAAATGTTTACTCAGTTACCGTCGATACCAAATAAGAAACATTAAAGTTAGACACATTAGAAATACAAATTTACTCGATTTTATACGTCACATGCAAGTGTTCAATGTACAGGGTATGTTAGAAATAGGTATGTTTTACAAGAAAAATGTAACTACCTCGATTAGTTTGCAAGATTTACTAGAAGCTATAAATGGAGAACAGCCGTAAAAGAAATGTAATTCAAGAGAATAAATTGTAAGTCCCTACACGTTTGAAGACGTATTGATTGAATCAGAAGAACGAGAAATACTGCAATGTAAATTTATCAATGTTAAAGTTTTTTTGCTGCGCATCTATTTCTTTAGATGCATATAATTTTTTACATTTCTTCAATTCCATGGTGATAGGATAGAATTCGCGCTCGACATAACAAACTGCTATAGAGGAACAAGAAATATTATTTTTCTATTCGAAATAAATAGTATGATGACGAATCATCTAATGCCAATTATAGTACTTAATGCTCTACATAACGTTGAAGGGCTCAAAGGCCACAAGGTAGACCACCTAGTTTGCTATCAAGTGAATAATTGTCTTTATCAAGGTAGATGACAATCGGGGTCCTAAGTTTCCCATGATAGCAATTAGGATGTACTAGATACGGAATTCAATACCTCAGTGTCAAACCGTTACTGTCCGAGTTCTTGTTACGGGTCTTCTTTCAGAATGAGAAGGGTTTACACCGTAGCTGAGCAAGCATAATGAACTAAAAGCATTTAGAATCTAAAGGAACATTTAAAAAAAACTTTCAGACGTGTACTGGCGAGACCATATGTTCGTAACCGTCAAAGTAAATGATTATAAGGTATTTTCTAATCCGGATATGATTATAAAATCAGAGGTGCTTTCAACTCAAAAATGGGAGGGCGAAGTTGATATCAGCGGCTATAATTGCTTATGTAAGTAAATATTGAAAGAACATCCATATAGACACAATGATAGGCAAATATTAATGCATAGTAAAACCGGTAATCAAGGTTCAATCGTGCGAGGCACGTTATCTGACTGATCGGGCAGCCAGTTTGGGAGAAAGGAACCGAACCAAGGTGGGCAAAAACGTTTGATTTGTTAAATAATGCACAATACGCGCGTCAGTATCACCGCACGCGTCCGCCGACCGTTCCCACGATCACGCACACATGCGCACAGCCGCGCCCGCGCACGCTCGCACTTCCATAGAGTAGACACCGATAGGAATTTACGTTCAGCTTGTTTTTGTTGCGCGTTCTGCTCGGTTTTTAATACAAACAACCGGTGATGAGAAATATGATGGAGTAAGCATGACATATCGATGAAACAATGTAATGAAGAGCAAACAAGCGTAAAAGAGAGCGTACAATTAGTATCAAATAATAGTGAACCTCTAATACATGTTGCAAATACCATTGAACTTAAGTTTGTTACACGGCGAGATATTATCGGACAAGGCAGTTAAGTAAAACAATTGATCATAAAGACACGTAATAAAGCCAGGCACAATTCAAAAATGTTATGTGTATTACATGGAAAATGAGTGCTTCCGCTTTAATTAATCATGGCCCAGCTTAACATAACGATTCGATTAAGTCAGACAATGACTCAGTATCCTGGCTTATGTCCCACAGTCTTAAAGTTCGCAACGACGCCATTTTTTATGCATTCTGTGTTCTATTTGTGATATCGTTTTCGTAAGCAACTTGAATGAATGTAAAATGTTTCATAAATTTATTTACATAACTAGAAACAACGTATCTCTTGGCCGTGATAACAAAACGGACGTAATTTTATTTAACATTACGCAAATCTCTCTCATATTTCGGATATTAGTTTGGTCACGCGTTGTTGAAATCTATGAAAACTGTTAAGGTACTAATACATATACGAATAACTTATATGTATATATGATTAACTTTCCCTTAGTCCTCCAGAACACAAATTGATCTGTGCGACCCGCACGTCAACATCCGCCGATCGTCGAGAGCGTCTGTCCGCCAGACGGAACGAAATTTAATCGCCAAGGTGAACTGTGACACCCCTTTGCACAAATTGTTCACGAGAAAAAATACAGAACAATAGCATACCTTTAATTTTTGACGAGTTCAATTCAATTGTCTGTGATGATTTCATTCGACACGATCAATTCGTCCATGAAGCGAGTTATGACATGATTTATACAAACACCAAACTAGATGATGGCTGAGAATCGGTGCAGGATCCATACATTAAATTGCATAAAAAATAGAATGTTAGAATGTGTTGCTATGTCGAAATGAACATGTTTAATGCATGCAGTCTTTTTACATTAGTCCGCTTAATTAAAACATGTCTACTAATTGCTTCATTTGATCACATCACATTTGATAACGTGTTCACAAACACTAACTTAGTGATCTGTTAAAAATCTTCATAAATAAATACAGAAATACAATATAAAGTATACCAGTGCTAACAGCAGAATAAATGAAAATTAAACAACAATCGACAAACATCAAGTAATTATCGCAAATTTTACTTTTAATATATATTTAATTATATCCCATGTTTAAAATACATTGAAAACCCTATATTCCTAACCATATTTCTTACCAACCCGTTGTTCGTCACTATCATTCAATTCGATGTATCGTCATACTTCTCTAAAATTGTTTATTTTTATGAACCAATTCTACCATGATTCAAATGCAAATTCGTAGATGTTATTGGATGTTATAACGAACTGGATATAACCGTAAACATACAATATACGAAGCAATACAACTGACAGTGTAACTTGAACTATAAACAAGTAACGATCATAAAACATGTAATCTACGGACAATGATAGTTTTTACAAGAAGTAGGTAGAAACAAAGAAGCCAACGACATTGCGTGAAGTGAACAAACACGTCGGACGTTTCGTGTGCCGTAATGATAATGAGATAGGCGGCATCGCGTTACGTTTTATTATTATATGTCTAATATATAAACTTTTTGAAGGGTTCATTGTTCTTTAGTGATGTTTCGTGGGATTTTAATAAGTTTAATTTTGGGATATTTTTTTTATATTAACGAGATTTTCTCTTACTGAACTCGCGGAATATGTATCTTTAAGTAGGGCAGGAGTCTTGTCTAAAGTCGAGCTTACATACATACATACATCGTTACCCCTTAGGATTAATAGGTGCGCCTTGGCTATTATTATGTCTACTTTAACACTATCTTCAACATCAAAAGACAATAGCACGTAATTTTGTATGTTCGAATTTATCATTACGTAGAAATTAGCAACTTTTCTTGTAATCCAATTATTACCCTCATATTAATTAAGGCACTTAAATCGTTTTACGTTTATTTTTTCACCATTTACTTTCGTAATTATCAAAAGCCTAAATAATTAAATCAATGGTCATCCTCAAATCTAAAGAAGATTCTAAACAAAGCGAATCTTTACACCTACCGCCAAATTAAACCGCCTATCTCCAAGAGAATTCATCTATTATGCGTCCCGAAGAGCCTTTTGTACGGCGGGTCTGGACAGGACAATATGAAATTATTATCTACGCTCAGGATCGGGTTACATACACGTGCAACGCCCGCGCACCCCGACATGTGAGGGAAGTTGGAAGGATTTTAGTTTTTTATAGTTTTATAAAAGGTTTCGTTTTCGTTTTTTTGTTATTCGGAAATTATTGAATGCCAGGTGCATATTTGGTAACACATATTAAGAATTTTATAAGCATTTAAATTCCAATAAACTAAAGGATAAAGACATTAAAGTTCTGATAGATATAAATTCAAGTTAAACAAAAAAAAATGGTCAAAATAAAAATTAATTTGACGAATTAGTTACAAGCAATGCGTATAATTCATCCAAAAAAGAAATATCAGCACTAACCGGAGTGTTTAACATAAATGAAGCAGTGAGCGAGATTAATGAACCACTTAGCGGCTGCAGGACCGCGGTCGAGCTTGAAATGAGCCTCCGGTGGTCCGCGATGTGAGATAGCTATGACTGAGTATTACATGAAAAGTCCCTTGCAGAATTTAACAGAACATATTGGAAGTAGATCTCGAATTGTCACACGTAATATTTCCAAGGAATAAATAGATGTTTTCTTAATTATTCCTTAATACTAAACTGAAACTCAATTTTAATAAAAACAATAAGGGATATGCAATTTATCCTAATGGGTGACGAAAAAGCAATTAATAAATTCAATCAATATTCACTGTTCATGTAATAAAATATCGAGATGTAGCGCTTAGGCAAAAGACCAACTCGATCTGAGGTTATCAGCGTTCTCGATCAGCATAAATATTAAGAGGGGCGTGAGCATGTCATGTTGCTCGCCCGATGAATATGTAACAATGGTTTTGTTTTTACGTTTTTAATTACAGCAACGGCGGCTCGGCTTAGTTCTCAGAGTGTTACGGCGAGCACATGTTACCAATTACGCTGTGAACGATAGGAACCGAGCATTCGATTCGCCGATCATGATAGTGCGACAAACGTATGGTGTACGTCGGCGTCGGCTCGCGCACTGCCGCGCTATAAATCTAAAAGCCAGGCGGAGAGGACGCGCGTAGCCCTTTATTATAGCCAGACATGATTGGCCTCGGGCGCTTACCGAACAAAACGAACGCGCTTGGTAACGAGCGCGACTCGTATCTCTGTGACTTTCGAAGTGGGCAAGTTTTTGCCTTTTTGGGACGCTTTGAGTAATAGGAGGTTCAAGGTTGGAGCGCATGCTGAACGTCAAAATAATCGTGACCCATGAAAATATTTGTCATAACGGCTCAATAATAAACTACTCCTAAAAGGACTTACGACCATAAAAAATCGTGCATACGAACAGAATACAGATTGGCGGGGAAACACGCGTCAACGTACAAGTATTGTCACAGATTTATGTTTCAAATTCTGTGCCACGTTTTGGAAATACCATATCTATTATTGGATCTAGTAAAGCAGGTACAAAATTAAATTTGTGTTTCAACACAGGTTTAATAGTATTACAAAAGTTAAGATGTTACAAAACGCCTTACTCCTAAATAAAGATCTAAGGTTATCGAGCACAATCTAGTCGATAATAAGCAAATACCCTCGTCAATCACAACAGCAGTGAGATGGAGCGAGCCGACAAGAGCAAAATGTAAATCGAACATGACATCCGGGTGCGAGTTCAAGCGAGCATCGGTCTGCAAATTTAAAATGGAAACATTTACGAATGCCACCTAATCTCATATCGAATCAATGAGATTGTTCGGGCGCTGGGGTCAGGTCGCAGTGCTAAACGGCGCAACAAGTCAGAATGTGCCATAGAATTGGTAATAATTCCAACCAGTTTTCATTGAACGACGTATTGAAGTTAAAAATTAGCATAATAATTGTCTTACACCATGCAATGAGTCACACGTTATGAACTCGATTCTACTGGAAATTAAGTGAAGCAAATTTAATCTTACTGTATGTGGACCAGTTAATTAAAAAAACGTTTGAAAAGAACTCGATTCATATCCTGTCTGGAGCTGTTAAAAAATAAAATTAATGCGTGAAATAATTTCGGGATGAAATAAATATAAAGAAAGCTTAAGAATGATTGGGCAAACATTAATCTTCAATTGGAATTGAAACATAGCACGCCTCAAGCAAAATACATAAAGCGGTCCCCAGTCGCACGACGCGCCGATCTCTGCTCCAGATCTGTGGTCGTGGTCGCACCGCTCAAGCATTATATGCAAATAGAAGCCCTTCGCTATAGATCCAAGTTGGAAACGCTAGCGATACTCCGTAAGGGCATCGAGTGGTTCGACGCTAAATTGCCGCGAAGCGAAGAAATGGTCGGTCAAATTTGCGAAAGAACCCGATCGCACCAAAAACGGACCCGATCTTAACTTTACGTTCATTATTCGTGCAATCTTTGGTATTCACGATGGTCTTCGCCAAAGTATTCGTTTCTTCACCTTTCAAGTAAAGCAAAAACCCAAAAAGTCCTAAGAAATAAATAACGATTGTGCAACACATGTCAACCTATTATATGTGCAAAGCGTGCTTGGGACGTTAAAGTGACGAAAATAAAGTTGGGCAATCCTTTTAGGAATGAGTGAAGAAAGAAAAAATGAAATTTTATGATAGAAGAAAATTGTTTGATAAATATAAATATAGTAGTGTGTATTCAAAACGTATATTAATTTTACGAAGCGTTTATCTAAAACACTAAGTTAAATGGCTATTATTATATGTCTTAGATCACATAATAGGTACTTATAACAAGCGTTGTCATCGTTAATTGGTTTATTTATAACTACCTACTACCTACCTAAAATACGATTGTCAAAATCTTCCCTTTTGTAAATCTGCAAATGGAGTCATGATCATCATTGGCGAATACTTTGTTCAAATTGAAACGATTTCGCGGCCGCGTGGGGTTTGTGCGAAAGAGCCTGGGAGCCCCTCAGGCCGACATTCCCTTTGCGATTGGCCCCAGCGCCTCGGGCTACCAGCGACCTGACGTAACCACCGGTTCAACGTTAGAGTAGACATGTCCTTTTGCAGTTGTATTATGTTAACGAACTGAATGATATTTGTAGTGGATTGACCACTGACCTGAAATATTTTGCCTTAACTTGTACAAGGATGTAACTATTATTTACGACATTTATGATACGTGATGCATTAACAGGAAGCAAAGCTGAAATTAATGCAATACTTAAAGTTTATTATCATGATATAGAAGTAATAAACGAACATGTAGCCTGATGATAATTGGTCACTGTAACTCATGGACAACAGTAATCAACCCTTCGATATCTGAGATATTTTAAGCATTTGAAGCTATCTGCGCAAAATCAGATTTAAAAGCGGTGTGAAGTGAAGGAACAATATATTATGCCGTCTTTAAATTAAAATTTTCAATGACTCGACAGATTTGCAGTAAATTGTAAAATCAACCATCTACCATTTACTAAAAAGGAGTTATGGCAATAGAAGCTCGTAAATATGCATAATATCGGATGGAGGTCGCACCACGTTAGTCTAATGATGAGATCGAATCCGCGCCTCACGAATCGCTCCCTTTACTTTATATGTCAATTGAAATCGGACTCCTCTACACTTCAGTAGCTCGAATAATCGGAAGATTGCTCTGTTGGCTTGATGTTGCTACTCGATGGATTATATCGATTTGATTCTAAATCATCTTAACTTGTATTTATTGTACTTCAATGGCAATACTATTTACCTCTTTTACGAGTAACTTAACAAGGTGTCTTACATAAGCGAAAGATTTTTGAAAGAACTAAAATTAGTTAGATCTAAATTTTCAAAGGAAGTGAAATGATTTATTTCACATTTATTATTATGTTAATTACCTAAGGAATAAATTCTTTATCGCGTACTTAGTTAAATTACTACGTGGTGTGGCCCATAATTTGAGTGTATTGTGTCGCCTTGAGCTCTGTGTCAAGTATGGAGACGTCGGCGCCCTCCACTGCTGGCCGTGCCGACAGCCACATCCAATCATTTGGCTAAGGCACCTCTTACCCGAGCACTC
>MOOZ01000254.1:103003-127544 GCA_002930495.1 Cecropterus lyciades
TTGATGTCTTTTCATATCACTTGAGTGAATTCGTTAAGGTTGTGCTTTATATATTATCTTATAATAACAGTCAAGTGATTATGTATTGTTTAGAATAGAATGAGAAAAAAGAAAATGTAAAATTGCCTACACTATCGTATTGGGTGTTTAGCCTGTAACGATAGATGTAGATTTATATAGATAAATAAATAAACCTCCTCATAAACATTTCTCATGTTAGTATACACGAGAGTATTCATCATTATAACCGGCTGAATCAACTTCTTACGTAACAGTTTAAGCAAAAATTAGATATAAGCCGACGTACGATCGCTGATCTACAATTGTTTAGGCGGGCCAAGTCACTTTTCACTTTGATTTGCGTACATAACAGTAAAGTAACGGGCACTTACGTGGGGATCGTTAATCATAGGATCGTACTGGAAGCTTAAACGCAGGCTTTCTAGAAAGTAAGCACCGAGACTAGAGACTACTAATTAATTAGGTTCTACTTTTGAACGCTTAGTCAATTTACCGGCATAGTTACGACACTTATTTTTAATTACTTCATTTTTAAATGTATTATTACCATTGTCATTATAGTCGACGTTTCTGATGTTTTCTTTAAAGGTTGTAACAAGTGATTATTGATTTCTAATACACATAATCAATCCTATTTTATACCCATACCTACTCAAGCCCCAACACTTACTTATCATAAGAAGCAAAAATTCAAAAACTCATCACTACTTTCAAGCATTAAATAAACAGCGCTTGCTTTATTTACTCGATTTACTTAAACATGTTTCCATCACAGGAAATTTAGTACCATTACAGCTCAGAAAAAGGTCAGTAAGACTTGATCGTCACCATTTTTAATTTAATTACTAAAGCAAACAGGTGTAAGCGGTTTCTGATGTTACTTACGAGTACTTATCTATAAGATTTAATTCACATCCGTTGTGATAAAATCTTTCAATTGCTCCTTTTCCAATACTCATTTATTCATAAACTGATCAAATAAATAAGGCGACAGATTAAAATAATGTGATGAAAAATGAACATATGAAAATGAAAAATGTTTTATTGATCAAATAAATAAGGCGACAGTTTAAAATAATGTGATGAAAAATGAAAATGAAAAATGTTTTATTGATCAAATAGACTGTTACAAAACAAGACGCAAGGGCCCCTGTACTGGGTTGGTTGCCCGTATTACTGAGTACCCCGCTCATCACCACCAGGGCAAGTGATTAATTTAATCAATTTCATCAAGTATATAATACAATATTTTTACTAAGGTAAGTATAACCAACTTATTAAGAATTAAGCATGAGTGTGTGTGAGTGTGAGTGTGTGTGAGCCCATATATGAAAAATATTGTATCAATAAATGACATGTATATACATCAAGTTATCTTTGTAACAACTGTTGTTTCATTGTAAATGAGGGATAACAAAAAAATTACAACTTTTTTAATTTAGTTATAGTTTGATGAATGTTTAATTTAGTATCAATACGATATAATTATAATGATTTGATAAAATTAAATACTCGTTTTCTATTAATATTGCCACACATTACCTCTTCTATTCCCGTTCTATAACAGCAGCGTCTGCAGCAGACTGTTGTATTCTTAAAACTGTTTTATGGGAGACACATACGAGACATCCCAATATATTTTTTGGGGTAGCAACGTTTTTTTCTTACATAAAACGTCGATCCTGTTTCATGTTGATGACAGATATACATGGGCAGCGGACACTAACCATCAGGAGGATTGAGAGCTCTAAAGCTACTTCCTTTCTTAAATAAATCTAAGGCAAAACTCATCAAGCAAATAACATATTCAATATAAACAATACATTATAACATAGCCTTAGGCGATGGCGGCAAATGAGTTTTTTTACCGATCACCGACGTCTTTATCTATGTAAATTTGATACAAGATCGTCAAGATATGAGAATGAAATAAATAAATCTTTATTAGCAAACCGTATTCTGAATCTAATCAGCCTAAAATAAATGGCTTGTATTGGCAATTTGGCAAAAAATCTTGATGATTTCTTGATGCATACAATTATCAGATAATTTGCAAATATAATTTCTTATGCTAACAGTATTAAATAAACTGTATTAATAATTTCACATCAATATCTTGCTATTACTTATAATTGTATTAATAAAATTGATTTTAAGGACCCAAAAACTGTTCAGGTTGGTGTTTATGACCCACTAAAACACTATTTTATGGTCGTGAAATACAACACCAGAGATGAAAATAGTGATGGGATACACAGGAATGTGTAGACTGTAGACAATAGTTGGACGAAGAAAGATACTTTTAAGAATCAAAATACATTTCATTGATGATCCAGAATTAATTTTACGGCCAGGCACATCTAAATAATGAATTTCTAAAGACTTTAAAGTTCTGTTTAAAGACCGTTTCACCAGGATTAGCGTAATGCTGAAACACGAAAGAGCACATGGAATTTAGGCACTAAGGATAATTCTACAAATTCTGACTATGCTCAATATTTCTCACAACCTAGTTGCATTGTTGTGAAAATGTTGAGCTGCTTTTTTAAGGCAAACATAGTGTATGAGTTTCAGGTCGCTGGTTTGGTCCGAATAACAATTTAAATCCTTGCGTGTTAGTAGTTATAGAAACAGGTGGAAATGATTTATAAATACCTCAGTCTTCTAGGGACCATGCCTGACGACCGGTCAGCCTATTGCACTTCACTTCAAGTAAGGTCCCACTACAAATAATAAAAAATATAATGCCTTATATTCGTTGACGACAACCGTGTAATGAATCTTTTTTTGAATGTAATGTCAAACGTCAAAAATTTTAAATTTTGAATTTGAATATTACTTTTTATTGCTTGTTAATTTTTTGCTTGTTGCCCTTTCCCTTAGACACACGAGTCGAGTCAATGTAACGATGCACGCGCCTAAGTCGTGGGCGGTTCACATGTGAGATGCTATCTGCGATAATGGTTCATTATGACGCGCTTCACCGTTTTAGATCACGGCCCAGTGATCCAGCTTGACAGGTAATTTCGAAATCACGCCTTTTGTGGCCACGAGTGTTTTGTGTCAATTTTTTGTTTGATAAATTTTGCATAATTATTAGGTCTACTTAAAACAGAATCACCAATGATTCCTATTTTTTATGATTTGTTGGTTGATCTATTACTTAATATGCTGCCTGCAAAGCAATACAAAAATGAATTTAAAAATGCATGCCCAAAAGCACTAAAGGGGAGCTTGTTTATTAGAAATACCACCAAAATGTAAATAAATATATTAATTCTGTACTGTTTCGAATTAACATTTTAAACTTATTTGTAATAACATATAATCACTTATATTTTTGCTAAATGATCATCATCTCTGCTTATACTTAACTCTTCGTAATAAATTGCTTTAAAGTTATAGCAATGAAGTGCAATTCCAATATTTTTATTCTTTACGTAAAGGACTAGCTATCATAAAGCACTCGTACCCCTGCCAACTCTTCAAGCTTATTTGTAAGACCGTGTTCATCAGCTTTTATTTTTATTTGTTCCCCCCTAACAAGGTCTCGTCCTGCACTCCGACAGGAACAAATCATATCGTCAAACTAGTTATGGTCACTGATGTAACGAATAGGTATGCAAATTGTGTGCGCGGGCGCAAGCGGGTCGACGACCTATGTTCGCGACATTAGGGTTGTTCCACCATCTGTCTTTTTGGGGCAATGTCCTTCAAATTTAAAAAGATATGATATGTAATATTTATCTGAATTTTTATAGTAATTGAATCCTTACAACACTTAAAGTAATATCATAAAAAATAAAATCATTATTTCCTTTCTTTCTAAATTTTGGTGTATAGTATTTCCCTACATTCCTTATCGTTCACAGAAAGTAAATGTGTAGAATAAATTTTGTCATAGATACTCAAAATAAAAAAAATACAAAATTTTCTTTTTCATTAGTGTTAATATCCTTCTTCATCTAGAAATTTCTTTAATAAACGCATATTTGTTCCTTAAAATGTAGAAAAAAATTTCATGAACCTTCATTTCTTAGTAAGTCCACTGTCCAGTTTACCCCAGCCCTGCCATGATCACCACTATTGGACCGCGGTCCCATTGGCACGGAATCGATTTGTGCCGCGCTCGCCAGATAAGGTCAATACCGATCGCCTTTGATCCGCTACCGATGCTCATTTATTATACAATGTAGCGTTAATCACAACGCCTTGACAAATGATATGCAGGAATTCCTTGATTTCTAAGATTCCTCCTAACGTTGAGAAGCTGATAATTAAGTTAAAAATATACTTAAACTTTTCAATGAAGATGTATTTATAATTCAATAGACATTTTTTTTTTTTTAATAAAACAATCATTTGAAATCTTAAATAAAACACTAATATTTTTGACGACGAGCGCGGCTTACTTCAAATTTTGTAGTCTCCACCACATGTCTTGCTTCTAATATTAATTACAAATATACGATCAAATACACCTTGAATTTATTTTACCGTATTATTCTATTCGTTCTGTGATGTATTGTCTTCATTAACATCTAACAATATTTCCCTTTCAAAGCTCTCCTTTAAATGTGTTCCACCGTCCGCCATATCATCTTTATTTACTATATGTCCTCCAATAATTGGTATGCTTCGATCAGATAGGAATTCTCTGGACAAGATCCATCTAACAATTGTATCAACGTGTTTTGAATTAAACAGGCGCTAAGTTACTGGCTTGCAACGGCTAACCATTCCGTTGAATATTTCTAACCCACTTTTGCCATTTGAATAGGTGTACTGTGAAGGGTAAGTATTTTTTCATTACTTCTTTCAAACATTGTTATACTTAATTATTAACACTTTTACTGCGACTTCTATGTATGACACCTACGTAGGACTAAAATTTTCTCCCTCAATCAATTATTCCCTGTTATACCATTTTGTTATTAAATCAAGACATTTGTTATTAAATCAAGACCTTGTAATAATTAGTTATCTAGCCTTTTTTATTTGAAACCATTTTCCTCACCAAGAATTTATGAATGTTCAACATGCTTACTCGTAACTTCATAACCGCTTTTGATAAATTAATACTTATATGAATTACAAGCTACAAGCTTTGCGTGATGTTACATTGCATTAATTATATTGTATAATAACTTATTTTGTTCGTTAATATAAATGTCTACTTTAATATATGCATCTCGATTGTAGATCAATTTAATACTAGCTATGACGCCAGATTCATCCGCGTTATGAAAAAAAACATGACATACATATACGGTAAATTTTATACCTTAAAACTTTTAAGGAAATAATATTTTTGAAGAGTAGTGATACGCACGATATCTTTGATAATCTGTGGCTTTATAAAGCTTTATATCTTCACGAACTTTCGTTAAAGTTCGTACCTACTACCTCCTAAATTCAACCTATAGAATATACCGTTATTATGCTATCTATATGATAGGAACCATGCATTTTTTCGAGACAAAAATAGTCTATGTCATTCCCTGACCATTAAACTATACGAATAGCATGACGGTTCTTTTCTCTGTGAAAAACAAAAACAAATCTATACCTCGCGAACCTCACATTTTTACGGGATAAAATAATAAATAAACTATCACGTACCATGTGTCAAATTTCATCCAGATCGATTCATTCAGTCAGACACGAAAGGTTACTCTTTCGTGTCTGACTGAAACATCCATCCAAGCATCATAACATAATTTTGCCTTTATAACATTAGTAAGATGTATTTCATTAGCATCACTAATGTAACATACGAAAGACGTAGTCTCGCAGAACTGGTTCTACATAGAGAAAGCAGTTTGCGCATTATTAAAGAACATCCAATATAATAAAAATTTAAATATAATTAATCATCGAAACATGTCATTAATATCCGGAACAATATTATATGTACTGTTCGACATAATATTTCTCATTTATACGCATTTGGGACGAACAACAAAAGCAGCCCCACGACACAATTAGTCTAATACGAGCTTAATTAGTCGGTATCCACACAAATTAAGCGTTATGAAATGATCAAATCGTAAAATCCGTAGCCCTGAGGCACTCCAATAAAATCCATTGCTTCATTTATCCGCCGGGAGACCAATTTGTGAGTCAAACGAGTTTTGTTAGCAATAAAATCTGTTAATGGATCAACATTAATAAAAGCGGCAAACAAAAAGCTCCCGGCATATCCCGACTTTATTGCTGCGATATTTTTGTATATGCCCGTAACAATATCCATATCTGTTAATAAGTCCTTTCGTGCCGTGTGGTGTCAGTCTTGAATAGCACCATTCCCTCTTTTCTCGTAGGTGACGCATGAAGTGAATATGGGACAAAATCGAAGAGATGGACATCAGCATTCGGTGTCACATCAGTACTTACAGCGGTCACCAGCACCTGGCATGCGTGCTGTAGCTATTGAAAAAATACGTATTAAGCGAGTCCTATGTCCGACAGTGGCTAACCTGGTAGGGCCGATAAATGTATGCATTAATGTCCTTTCAAATGAACCAAGGACCGAGACTAATAATCCATAAACTATTTTCGCAACGATTTTCAATAGATAAGCTCCGTGTGAAATATTTTGAAATTTGAAATGTGTGAAATTGAAAGAGTAAAAGAAATAATTTTAAACATGATGATAATGTATTAGTAGTGCCCGGAAGATTCGAAAGCGTTTTCAAATGGAATGGACCGCCAAAGTGTTTTAAGGTTGTTTATTGTTCCGCCAGAATTTTGATCCCGGAAATGAGAACTCTGATACATTAAAAAGTTGTAAATAAGATTTAGCCTTCTCATTCCTATGCTAAACTAATACAAAATTCCGTTAGATTGACGCTTTGTAGGTTAAACGACTGTTATCTTAATTTAAATCCCATAATACTCAAAAGTATTCGTAGCATTCACACTAAGAATAAATATTACGTAAAAATATAAATGAATAAAGATGATATGATGAGATACATTTTAACGTGTTATAGTTTTAAATAAGTGGGTAGGATTTGAATTGGTTTAAATATATATTCAAACTTAATTAAACCTTAATTTAAAAAAAAACGTTACCGTACTTATTAAAGATCATGAATGTGTGAAGTATAGGACATAGAAAAAATGTATGAAATAATAAGACAAAAATAATAGAATTAATAGAATGACAAAAAATATTTAAACGTTTAATATAGCTCACAATTTTAATGTATATCAAATCATCATAATCGATATATAAAAAATAATAGATGCATATGCAAATTAAGCTATTAATCGGTTTCTAGTGTTAAAGCTGTTTACTAGTTGTGTGGGAATAAGCCTACCTATGACTGCTGATTGTATTGAATATATGTATGAATGGTAATTTATTTAGGGGAGCGGCGTTATATACGCCCTTGATAACTCAATAATGGATCCATTAAGTTTGATTAATAGAATATAAATCTAAAAAACCAGAATCTATGAGAAAAAAGGCGAATTACACAAATATAGCTACAGATAAGTCGTCAAGTCCGTCGATCCAATAAATCGACATTTTAAGACACCTTAAACAATAAATTACAAATTCAACGTTAAGTTTAGGGTACGTTTTATTAACGAAATAAATTAGTCAGCCGAACTGTAAATAAATCGTAAATACGTAAAGAGCGTTTTAGGTAGCGACCGTCGTATATTGATTTACTGAATCAGTAACGGTGAATGAAACGTTAAATAAAATGATTTCATTAAGCTCTACATTGATGTGAAGATATATACTCTTTAAAAATATATTTGTGGTTTAAATAACGGTACGATTATCGCACTTAATCGGTAATAGAATGATAATTGCGAATCGAGCATCGAGTACAATATCACTAACTAATCAATTATGATCGTGATTGAAAACATAACGTAGATAAATACGGACATGTACACTTCTGTAAATAAAGCAAACAACTGTATTGTATAAATTCAAACCATAATATTATGTTGCTCTTGACCAAACTCGACGTCAGAGTCATCTGTCGAGATCAGATCAATGGACTTAGATGAACTTGACTAAAAAACCATGAAGATTATTTTTTTAAATAAACATTCGTCGGAATCGATTCGAGGCTTCATCACCGAGTGTTTACTTAGTAACAGTCTGCTTTTAGTAAATCGATTTCAAATGGAAAGTTTAACGCCAGATGAAAAAGCACTATGCGTCGTCAATGTTTAAGTTTGAATTTATTTGTTGCTCGGCGATTTGATTCATCGAGCTATTTGCTGAAGTAAATCGAATTCTACCGGTTTTAGGAATTCGGTGCAGTTTTGTTTGAATAACAGCGTCTACCATTGACATCCGCTTAGTTGCGTCAACTGTGAACTTAATTCTAGAGCGCCAGAGCAATGTATAAAAAATCTAACTGCACTGATGACACGCCAACTTCTCAGACAAGTCGTGACACTCTTCATATCCTGTCATGAGAAAGTGTATTTTTACTTAATGCAAAATATTGTGTAACAAATTCATGTTTTTAAGACGATAAAACTCATAATGAAAGAATAAAGCTGAGAATTTGCTACAGTCAAAAATTTTGAACTGTAACTACAAGAACACGAATAGTTTGTAACAAACTTGGTTGGATAGTGATGAAGAAAGACATTTCAAATTTCAACAAACAATTATCCAAAAGCATTTCGGGATTTCGTAGAGCCGTTGACCCTGTCCATCGATCAAGGTTGGGCGTGTCATGCCGCTCAGCGTATGTAAAGGCATTACCAGTAATAACAGGTTGAAAGAGCAGTCAGATCCCGAACAATATGTTACAATGTTTATGAGGGGTCAGCGTACAGCTTTACAATTGGCGCGCGCTTGTAAAGGTGAAACAAAAATTATGTCTGAATTACACTGGGTGTAATTATTACCATAATTATGGGATGGACGAAATAACTGATATCTAAAATACGCGTAACGATAACGTAAACGCGCGTATGATGACTGAAGATGTAATCTATTCTAGAAGCTGGAGGTTAATTTGGTCAGTCTATATTATTAGGGACAACAAACTGTAATTAGGAGTATTAAGTGACTCGGACGCATTCTGATGCTTCTATTTAACGGCCCCCACGTTAAGTACTACTAAATGTCACGCCATATATTCGTTAGACCCTTCGTCACTTGCAATGTTTTACTTTACTGCGTCCTTAATTATTTTAAGGATGTTAATGACTTCAATTTTCACAGTTCCGTTAATTTGTTCTCACTAGATTATTTAAGTACTTTTTTGAATACTAGATTTCACACGTGAATTTTGAAAGGTTAACACGATTTTGGGTATATATTCCTAAGTGTTTATATATTATTTCCATTTAGTTACAAACGTAACAAGAGCACTAAAGTCAGACAAACTCGAGCCACGTAGGATAAATGAACTGCAGAATATATTATGCGTGTGCGATAAACAATTAACTTTATTGGAGCTATGCAAATAAGTGCAGGTAAAGACAGACTGAAGGGTTTAAAGTCAACATTTTAACTACAACGTTGTTTACAATGTTGTTTACACGCCTATAAATTACTTTCTTCGTTGTCTGATCATGCCATTGTCCATGTTAAACTCACAACAAATCTAACGTCGGTAGTTAAACTAAACTGATTGGTATAGTAAATTATTACAGCCGATCGCTTCGTTAAATCACTCAGAGTAATCGCTCTGAACGACAAAAAGCAAACTCAATGCGTGCCCGCAGAATTTTAATTGAAATAGTTTAGTAATGAATATTTGTCTAGCGTTTTCTATAATATTAGCTCTGTAATAGATGAAAATTTCTTTAATTCATTATAGGTGAAAAGCAGCTAGATAGTCTGATGTAAGTACATAGAATATTAAAAATGTTACCACTTAAATTATATTAGAATCTTGTGACAAATGCTAATTCTCTAAGTACAAGATATCTTATATGAAGATAAGACTATAATGTAAAAAAAACATGAAGGAAAGACAAAAATTTACGGTGCATATTAAGCTATAATATCAAGATATCCAAAATATAATCAAAATCAAATAGATGCCAGGAATATTATCATCCAAGATTTTCTCAGATCGTGCGTAAATAAATGGTGGGACTGTGCAAACAGTGTAAGGCCTTTAGTCATGCTCGAAGACCCGTAATCCAAATTTTAAATGAGTTTGTTTTTTGTCGCGGGCCAGATACGCTCCCGGGAATCCGTATCGGTCACGTAAGCTGACTCTAACCGACTACGGACAGTGGGTAATAGCTTTTATAATAATACTTCTTGATATCAGATAGGTTTTTAGGTGAGAAAAATATTGCTGCATTCGGACTTTCGACCTAATTTTTAGTAGTCGTTGGAAGCTGAAGTAATAGCTGATTTATGTTATAAAATGAGTTCAATGGTAGTAAGTATTGATTTTTTTTATATAAATTTATAGCTGATAGAAATTAATTTTACATAACTATTATTTTCCTATTTTTTAATCAATTTTTTTGCCAACATGTAGCCCAGTTATGGAGGAATATTTTCAAAATATAGACTTATTGTAATGTAATAAAACAAATTATGCACGTATGTATATTATAACCATAGATAGTAGATAATAAACCAAAATTAGTGTATAGTACGAAATAAAATGATCAAAGAATGACGTCTATCTGATGTCGTTTATATTTGTAAAACAAATCTTGATAGAAGTTTTAAAGTGATACTGTTGAAATAAAAAAAAATAAATAATTCGCCATATTTAATAAAATAAAGATAGCCATCTGTGACGACGTCGCAAAAATTAAAGCGTACGTATGGACGCCAAAATGATTCAGAATCAAGTTCCGATAAAGTCAACGCACTGAGAAGTGATACGATTATAGGTAATTATGCAACTACCAGTAAGTGACATATCATTCAAAATCGAAAGTGTAACGCGTGCGACCCTACGAATCACGTTGCAAATCTTACACACCATTGTTCTTTCAGGTAACCACTTCTTGTGAGGTTGTGCGTATTGCGTGATGCACGCGCAGGGAAAGTAGGCAAACAAGCACCAGCCATTAGGAAGCATGTTAAAACGAACAATACATCTCTTGTTGCGGATTGATGGACCTTCACAACACAGACTTTGGATGCCCCAGGTTTTTGTCTCAAGACTATTCAATATTTAATTGATTGCTCTCTGAATAGACGAGATTGAACAATGCACCGTTGAATGAGTTGAAAGCAAAATTCGTATCCTATCAAATACAATTAAAGTTGGATCTATTATTAAATGTGCGAAATATCTGTTATGTAATATAATTACACCTACAGAAACCAATAAGCAATATTTCATTATAACTCGAAGACGTCTTAATTATTAGTTTTCATTATAAGTCAATATTCTTGTAAGGAGTCGATTAAAAACCTCAGATAATAACGAGTAATTATTCCAAAAAATATGAATACAACTAAAAAGAAGATATAAAATAAAGCGTGAATAGAATTATCGTAGAAAGTACATCACAACACGAGGTCGCAATCGTTTGAAGTTCTTAACCGATTACAGAACAAGAACATGATACGGGCAGACCAGTAAATGTACAATATTAACGAGCACACGAGTATATTCGTCATATGCGGCATAACGTTGAGTCGTGAGATTCCCCCGCTATTATTTCATTAGATGAATATAATTGATAGTTAACATTTAGTGGTGTTGTAACCGCATTTAGATTGATAGCTCGTGTAACACGTCAAACTTTTCAAATAGCTGACCATTCGGTGGGTGGCAGACATGTTACGTTATACGTCACTATGGCCTCACTTCACCAATATCGTCTTGTTCTGAATGAGTGATTAAGTGTATCGATTTATCATTTCGTAACAATAACGTGTTGCTATTGTTGAATGTTTGTGAGAGTTGGGACTACCTTGTTGCGGGGATCATTAGTGAATCTTAATGATTTTTCCTCCTCGCCTCGTTCGAAGATCTCCATTAATAAAAATTGAATATGGATTTATTTCTAAAATGCTACCTAAATGGCAAATATGCATTGGATTGCTTACCCAAAATGAAACCTCTTCGTAATATTAAATTGTGAATTCAAATATTTCTAATTTTTTAAACAATGTACAATTTAAATATTTCAAAGTAAAGATGCAATAAAAGTTCAAATTATGAAAAGCTCATTAGTTTCTCTACCTTGTACATGTTAACAACAAAACTCAAACGGGTTCAAAGACGTTCCCCATGCTCCAGTTATTAAGCGCCTTCGTGCACACTCATGTGGTCTAACAGTTAGGAGCACCATTAAATGTAGCGTCTGCGAGATAAAGCGGGGCGGTCGAAGCTCGCGACGTGCTTCACGGTATCGAGATAGGCGCGAGCGCAGGTGTATTTTCACATATGAACCACAATTTTACCTCATCTCTTACAATATCATCTATGTCAAGACCCTAAAGCTTATTTTCGTCTATTTCACTATCTACTTGTTCAAGATGTACTCTTGACAGTATTTTTGAGAGAGCTTTAAGCTCTTTATTACATATATTGTCATCAAGATTGGGAATGATAAAAACGTATGTTAAAAAAGACAAAGGTAAAATGACACTTGGTTCACGGTCAAATTTTTTACGACTCTTTTACTTGGAAATTGCTGTTTCAAATCTTGTGACTGCGACCTGTGTCATTATAATAGAAATGACGCATAACATAACAGTACTCAAAACGTATGATGAAAAAGGATATCCAAAGGTATTCTACACGAAAATTCTTTGAAGAACTTACGAACTGATTTCTATAGGTAATAAATCACAAGCTCAAGAAACCTTAATAAAGTGCAGGAAAAACCTATACATTGATGCAACAAATGTTGCTTAGAGGATCGTTAGCGACAAAGCGATCTGATTCAGATATCGGGCTGAGGCGATTACTGTGCGCAATACAAACGAACACCTTATAAGGACAACTCTTGGCTCATTACGAGGCAGTTGTTTGAAGTGGTCACCGATACGTACTGGATCAGAAATCTCTATGCAGACACAGTATTAAATATTCAATTCGAGTATAATTTGATTCATCGATAGTCTGATTTGATTTGACTCTCTTGGCGATTATTGTTACTAAAGCTAGTGCAGTGGAACTCAACAGCACTATTATGATAACTTATATCGATCATATGGATTATATCAGTCATATGTAACGAAAGTCACGTCAGAAAGACAGATACAAAGAAATCGTCCATTCCTGATGGATTATTTATCTTTGTGCTTACATTCACGAAAGAAAGTTGTAAAAAGGTATTCGCTACACAATTTTCCAATAAACAATTTCCATGTAAGATAATGAATGTGGATCAAACCCTGTAAGCGGCTAAGGACACGGCGCGCCGTTCTAAATGTGATAGCTCCATAATTTACATTTTAGTAAAGGGTACCGTTGTGCCAGTACTTGTTAACCGCTGTTCTGTTAATTTATGGCTGAACGCAACAAATCTACATTCTACACACATTGATTTAAGTGCGCCTTTATTGACAAGGCATAAGCTTTAAATAATTGTGTTTTAGACATACATGTGTTACCTAATTGGGTCTGCCAGAATTGTATTCGAATTAATATTGTTTATTTAAAACGATTTTTTCAGAATTTAAATAACAACTTTGAAACCTGTAATAGGCAATCATTTTATTTATTAAGCAGCAAACGATTTTTTAATCGAAATTCAACATTATTAATAATTATAACTATTAAAAAAATGCAAGAACATAAAGTTGATTCACATGATTTGTATATTAATTTTTCTTCCCGAAATAAATGTAAAGGATGTAGACGATGGAATTTGTACGCGCATTAGAAATTAATTCAATGGAGAGCATCTGCCGCTTGCTAATTCACGCAAAGCAGGGCCCGACAAATAATTTGGCGATGCGAGCTTGAATCGGATGCTAAAGAGGCTTTATTACTTGGTAAGTATAACGAACATGTTAATATTTTTTATCGATACGTAAATGCAAAACGTTTTTGACATACCCTATATTTTTCAAATAATTCTGTATATTTTTATCTATGTTCTATATTCTTGGTTTGAAGTATACTGAACCTCCTGAATCTTTTTACCTTCAACTCATAGAATACCTATAGAATAAAATACATAGTAATAGTAGTCATATTTCCAGATCTGCATTATATTAAAATTTTATCAAGTTACCTAAGTAACTTTTCCGACTTACAGAATTTTTGATCACATTTCTTTATTTTTCTATATTACAATGAACTTAACGAGATAGCCTTCGATGAATCTTAGTCATCTAATACGTGAAAGGTGCATCGAAAATGGATCGTGCCAAAAAATAACCCAAAGGCTTTCAAGCTACATCTGCACATATACAAATCATTTCGCGCCTCAGGTCATAACGATGCATCTGCTAAAACATGCTAATTTAATGCAATAAAATTAAAGGTGGATTTCTTAAACTCAACTTCAAATATTATATATTTACGATGTTTCTGTAAAGTGTACAAAAAATGTAATTTGCTTAATAATTACATTTGAGATGCTATTAATCTTCTATTGATGAGCTGCAGAATTAATAGGCCTTATCTAAATTTTGCTTAAAATGATGCCTCGATAAATTTATATTTACACTTAAAATCTGAAATAGACGTACTATTAATAATGTTAATGCGATATTAAATCGAAGATAATTACGGATATCAAGAAGATTCTATGCAAAATTATAGTGATTTAAAATTTCGAATCAATAATAATAAACTACGCTTACTACAGGCAGTGAAAAAGAGCTTTTTTTGCACAAACATTAATCTTTTGATCATCAAGTCGTAAAATGATAAATAATCTTCAGAAAAGACGTAAGTCAATTTACAACTCAGAATTATACGCTGCCTTGATAAAAATATTAGTCATTGAACTAAATTAATTAAATTCAAACTTAGCACGACCTATTACAACAGTATATGATCTATTATAACAGTAGGCTCCGTATATATGTCCCTGTAGTTCCGGGACCAGAATAGGACTACGGTATCCGGCGACTAAAAGGGGGCTTCGGGGGTTGCGGGCGGCAAGAGAGGGAGCTCGAGCCGTCCATCCAAGCAACCTCGGGAAGGACGGCTGCATGTGTGGTCGCATGCCGTCCGCTCACAGGGAAGAGCCCGTAAGGGGCATCGCGCTCGGAGGACTCCGGTTGTGTGCCGTTGGAGATCTCGGAGTCATCCACGCAGCGCTGAGGACGGCCACCGGGGGAGGTTTTAGTGCGGTAAAAATCCGACAAACCCGGCGTTGCTCCCGAGGCGTCGGGTACCTTTTGAAGGTTTCCCCCTCGTTACAGAAAAAAATATGTTCCGTATATAAGTAAGGACAATTTTATTTTACTTGAATAAATCAAGTTACACAATGAAGACGATAATGGTAAAGTGAATATTATACTGTGTGTGGTCTTAGATTACATAGATGAATTACGAACGCTAGCTACTAAGTAAGCAGCTCTGTTTATGCTAAATACCCATTCAACCGCAACAGATGCAGTATATTTGCATGGAGAAGTCTTCATAAAGTTGGCTTAACAAATGCATTAAATCCTATAGCTATGGAATATGAAATAAAATATTATAATAAGACCGGCCAAGTGCGAGTCGGAATCGCGCACTTAGGGTTCCGTACCATCTATAAAAAAACTGCGAAAAATATTTTGTCGGATGGTAGCTCCCCTTAAATATTTATTTTATTCTGTTTTTTAACCTCCGACACAAAAAGAGGGGTGTTATAAGTTTGACTGCTATGTCTGTCTGTGGACACGTAGCTCCTAAATGGGCGAACCGATTTGGATGCGGTTTTTTTATTAGACAGCAAGTTTCTGGGTGCTGATTCTTAATTTTTTTTTATCAAAATCGGCTGAGCCATTTACTAGATATAGGGGGTTAAAGTGAAGACGAAAAACTTAATGTTAGCAGATATTATTTTTGTCTTTTTAAATGTTTGCTCACATAATTTTACAGCGTTGGTTTTTTTATTTTAAATTTAATTTTTATAGTATTTGCTGTTATAGCGCCAACATAAATACATCATCTAGGGAAATAATAAATTTTCTAGCTATCACAGTTTATGAAATACATCCTGGTTACTGGCAGACGGAGAGCGGAATCTTAATAATAGGATCCCATAAGCCCATAATAGGGTTTTTATCCTAAACATAACCCTAAAAAACTGTCATGTATTATTAAGAAATATCTGCGTCTTCCATAAAACAGAAATCACAAACTCTTAATAAACTAATATATAATTCTCGATATCATAATGATTTTTTTTTATAAAAATTTTGACGTTCAACATCTGAGGGTAGTCGAGAAAACTGTTGAATGCTCTACAAAATACAATCTTGAATGAGTAGTAAGAGACAGTAAGATAACATACGTGTGGCTACTACATAAAATGTATGAAACAGCCACTACAATATTTACCTTTACCCATGTGGTTCTAAGACTGAGAGCAAAGATAATATCGCGTTATTTATTGCGTTAAGTCGTGGTCCAATGCCTTGAGCTTTGGAATTATTTATTAGTACTGCATGTGAATTCTTCGGTGCTTGGGCTTTTGATAACAGTGGCTTTGTCCGTTATTTTATTGATATATGGCATAAAATATTTCTTTTCTTACTGATCTTATCATTATTATACAGTACAGTGTACAGTATCTACTATTGTGACTTCTATGTCCAAAACGGAGTATAAAGTATTTTAAATAACAATTTACATTAATAAATGGTAATATTAAACCAGAAATCATACTGTAATGGCATAAACGGAACATAATAAATGATGAATCGTCCCGGAACCATGCGCTCACGTATGGCCGCTGCATGCACAGGCCATTGTTTCAAATTCGCCCAAAGAAACCGGTCGGGAGATAATGGCACCGAAACCGCCACGCATGCCTGCGGAAACTAAGAGAAATTCCAGCCAGCCCTTTTGCGGCGATTTGGGGAACGGACAAGAAACAAAAAATTATAGACACTAGCCAATTTATGAGCCCACATCGAAAATATTTCTCCATTGATAGGTTCTAAATCAGACCACGCTAAGCTGCGAACGACGCAAACGAGATTCGCTTGTACTCGCCTAATTCAAGCAAAATTTGCGGCCATTATGATCTCAGTTGGTGGTATTCCTAAATAAATGTTTTGATTGTTACCAGTGGACACTGATTTAATGTCAGCGTTAGCAATTTGGAACGAGATGTATTTCTTCAACGCACTTATAATACCCGTTGAAAAAGGTGCTTCGTAAAAAGAGTTAATCTTTTTTGGTGCGACTACCGACACGTAAGTCGTCGGGGACCTGTCTCGTCTTGCGGTTGAATACACTCCGACGGATTGTGTGACGTATGTTTATGATAATTCAGCCCATTATATGAAATCGGGGAGTAATCAATTTTTACCTCGTACCGGATTGGAACACGAGATAGCAGCGTTTATCGTCCATTCGGTTTTATAATTCCGCATCCTATACCACAATATTTCTTATTAAACATGTCTTGCCATATACACCCGGGCAAAATTACACAAACAAATACCTACTACTTCAATAATTCGTTTATTTCGTCACGTAGCAGCAGAAACGCTAAGTACCGCGCTCAAAGTAAACACAATTGCGAAGCGAAAAGAAATGCCGTTTTTTTGTTCCCATCACTAACAAGACCATCATAATGCTCCCAAGGAACGCTGATTACCGCCGCATACTGCATTTCGTTGCACTTTAGATAAATAAACCCTAACCAACCGGTCGCATGGCTTGTAGAGAAAAATTATGCCTTAATGACAAAAAAATAACGTGGCCGCCTACGATACAAAGTCTTCATGCACGCGATATTCATACAGATGTAATCACTGTCCAAGATCTGTCTATCAAAGGCCCTAAGAAGAATGGCGGCTAAAAAGGCCAGGGTACAATAATGATCGCATTGAAAGAGGCTTTTATCGCGCATCGGTTTTGTTTTATCTGTTGTGGGCCGGCACAATGATGGAGATGTGATCGTAGAATAAGCTATTCTGATGTTCAAAACCACTGTTCGTCTCGAGTTCTTTTGCTTTGAATGCGATCTTGGCACCGTCCTTATAAGGAATTAACTGGCAGTGCTTAATAGAGCCACTGAGATATCTGTAACATAACCACGAGAATTCATGAATTCAAGAACAATAACTACGTAAGTACTCGAGTCTATGTAGAAATAGTACAGTGACTGACAAAATCTGTCTTTCTAAGCATTTTTAAATTAAGATTTAATCTGTGCTATACGACACAGTTGGTAATAACGCGAGAACAGTTCCCAAAAGCGTCATTTCATTTCTCACGCTCAATGCCGAGTCATCTTTAAACGAATTTGAGGAAGTGAATGCTATTATGTTCTTAAAACCAAGTCAAACAAACCAAGAAGTGAGTTTTTTCATTACATTCTCTATCGACGGCGTAACGAGGTGGCGATACAGGAGGGTACGATTAAACTAATGCATTTCTTACAACGCCAGCTCCTTTATTATAAACGCATTTACCTTTAATGGATCAGTATTACCTTACATAGGAAAATAGTTTAATGCTTTTGACGATAGCTTACGTTATGCTAAAATTAAAGCCTTAAGTTCTTTAGATCCTGGTAAAATTTACTGGTCGATCGTGGAATCGTCGAATCTTATCTCTAAGCGTAAATTTTCCGTATATTCCACAAATAGTGTTTTCATGTCAAGCGCGTAGCCGGCCAAAATGAGCATTGAAAACTAGTTAGTAAATGGTAACCAAAACAAATGTTACCCAACTGTCCTTGCTACACATTACGCGCTTCTACCGTTTCGCAAGCATCGTGTGAAGTTCCAGCGAGTAAACGCTTCCACATTTGTTTTATTGGCCACATTTTGCAGTTACACGCCTTATGGTCATCTATTATATTTCGTAATAGGGTATCATAAAACCAGAGTACGATTACGTGGACGATGCCGTGTTGAAAGCATGATCTACCGTGCGTTACATTTGAATTTATACGAATTGTAAACTGCGACAAGACGTTTGGTCTAGAGATGTTATGAATATTTGATTTAGGATCTGGATATGGATACGGAAAAAAGTATTATACCGTTTTCAGATACGGTAAAGGATATAGAATAATTTCAGATTATAGTTTCGGGTACTCTCAGGGATATTAAATTTTAAGGAATTGTAAAGTAAAAAAACTTATACGTAATGATTCAACAAAATTTGTAGATTTTCATTTGGTACGTAATCGCAATCGGATTAGTGAAAACTATTCATAATATAAGACATTATTGTAGGCTCTTAAAACAGACGAGCTTTTCTCCGCGGCTCCGCTTGGATTTCGTACCAGGCCATAAACCATCTATGTGCCAAATAACATCCAAATGAAATCAGTATTTTTGGCGTGGAATCGTAACAAACACACATGCATCCTCTCGCATCTTTACATGTACTACTACTACACACTTTCGCATTTATAATATTAGAAAGATTTTGTAACAGTTTTGTAAAATTCTTCATTTCAGATATCCGAAAGTTTCAGTTACGGCTACGGAGCCATAACGTCTACTTTAGAGCTATAGTTTATTACTTCTCATCTCTGTAATAAACAAGACAATTTTAAAGGTAAACATATTTACATAAGAAACTTATTGCTTTTAGATTAGTCTCTCTGCTTGACATAGACCCTGGAGCGGTGAGACGGATGATCTCAATATAATAGTCGATGCAACTTTGTATCTTATTTGACGGTAAGTAAGATCAGTTTGTAAAGATGTCTGTACGTCGTCCGTTAAACAAAACAAGCATATTGCATCGTGAGGCCGTGACAAATCCTCATCGTTTTTGTCGCTAGCAATCATAAGCAAGTTTTAACTCTGACAATACTGTATGCAAGTTTAAAGTGGCTTAGAATTATCTCTGTATACGGGTCCAACCGAAGGAGTTATTTTACATCTGACCACAGATGGACCGAGATTTGTTATTAAGTCGTTCTGTTCCAAAATTGTATACATTAACACCCAATTTTAGTTTCATTTTTATTTTACTACGTATCAAATCCATGGTAGCAAGTAAAACAAGTATGGTTCGTCCGAGGTGGTACCACCGCCTCACCTATTTTTATCGTGAAACAGTTCGGCAGAAGGGTTGCATATGAATTAACCATTCTAGTCCTCGTGACATGCAATGCACCTGTGATTGACTTGACTTATACTTGAATATGGACGTCAGTAACATCTTACCATCAGGTGGATTGCATGCTCTTTGAATACTTCAATCTTATAAAACAAAGTTACGCTGATGGTACATCCATACCACACAATATTATTGATGCATTATTGTCAATAATATGTGCGTGTGGACGCTCTAATATTCTCAGAAATATCTCGTGTAAACATTCTACAATTCCCCCATTTTACATTTACATAACCAACACTTTGTCAAATGTTTTGACATTTACCAAAACATTTGAATAAGCCCCATAAGTGAGTAATATTGTGAAGTTGAAGCATGGCTTACATTTATATGTTGTATCTTATTTCTACCATCCGTTGGTTGGCACGCAACCACCATATTAATATTAGTCATAACACAATGAACAGGTTACGTCATAAACAAATAACATTTTCGTGAGCGACGGGTCGCGGGTTCAATCCCGCTTAATTCTCAGAGCGAGACAGTTTGGTATAATCTGCTCTTAAACTGCTGTTTGTCGTTTTATTTCTGACGGTAATTTATTGTTCTTTAGTATAGCAAGTAGGTAATTATTTATTTAATTAATTTTCTATGTTTAGCAATAATAACTTAATTACAAAGTTTTTTTTTCCTGAATATTAAATAATATAGGTAGGTATTATTAATAAATGCATATTTTGTACTGTAGCTCTTTTTTATAACCGTTTACAGTGTTTCTACTAAAAACTCTGTCTACTAAAAATACTAAAAAATACAGTATTTTATAAAAAAAATACAGTAGATGACAATTTTCTGTGCAATTTGACGATCAAAAAAAATTTCATTCTTCCATCAAATTTTGAAATAAAATATTACTGTAGACTATAATGGTTCATTACAGTATACAGTACAGTATTTTTTTTTTAATTTGAAGATATAGTAGGTCCACAGTAATTACAGTGCGACTGCAAGGACTGTGTGACACCCACGCCCCACCTATTCCTGCTAGCTATACTTAGTGACCGACCTTAGGTAAAAACGGACAAATGGCCACTCATCAGGTGAGCTGCATGCTTGTTTGATACTTTTACATGTTAAAGTATCCAATAGGATATTTCAGTCAGATTAATAACTCAATAATCTCACAGTTTAAGTTAAACCATAAACAATTCCTAAGATCCTTTGATCAAACAAGATTTCTGTTTGAAGAGAAAGCGCAGATAACTCAATAACGTCCCAAAAACACAATTTAAACCCTAAACACTCAACCTTAAGGTTATCATTCAATACTGAACGAATGAAGGTCTAATCACAGAACCAACAACTGAATGAGTTCATTCCGTCCGTGCCATAAAGTATAGAGCAACAATGGTGCGCCGTTATCATAAACCAAATCGAGGAAGCAACAATCGCACAGATAAATAAACATGTTGGATTTATGGATGGGGTTGCCATGTGTCGCGATAACTCAGGATTTTTTTTCTACGTGGCGATCTTTCTTTATTATTTGGAACAAGCCAACGAGCATGCAGTCCACCCGATGGTAAGTAGCCGCTGTCGCTGTAATTAATCCAGATTAGATCAAAATCTTATGTGAGCCTGGCCACAGATGCGTAGCTACCCATGTAAACTAAAATCGATTGCCTCGCATAAGTTTTGTCTCCTTTACTTCAGAACAAAATACAGCAGCGGTTAACACTGCTGTTATTAGACACGAATAAGTGTGGCGGTAGTGCCTTCAAGTTCGAACCTCAAAGGTCTACAACGCATAATTAAATCTCATGTAAAACTCTGATCTTATCTAAGATTGATTACAAGTGTCCATGGAAGGCCTTACAAAGAGCACGTTAAACCAATGCTCTATTACTAATCCTGTCTCCTAATCTAACCATTTGTCAAACACGTGTACATCAAGCCACGTGTGAGGCAATTATTATTTTTATTAAACCAATCCCTCATGTACCCCTGATTCAACTTGATTGTAATTCTATCGACCGATTAGCCGCTTGGGATGATGCAAATGCGAGTGCGATGCACTTGGCATAATGTTAATTATTGTAGTTTATTTTTAATGTAATGTTTACTAAAGCAAAGGTTTAAAGGATTAAAGCCTGAAAGATTTAGGTAAAGTAGACATACATAGACATAGTTCCAATTTACTCATCAGGGTTTTAGACGTACCTTGTCGTACTAACACATCCATACACATAATCAGATGAAAAGTTCCAACTTAGTCCTCTGATGTTCAGATGAACCTACTATTTCATTCGTCACTGATTTCCGATGGAATTTCCAATCCTTTATTCACTTTAATAGTCTTATCCATAGTTGGTAAAACATGATTACAATACACCCCGGAAGTTAATTCGATTAAAAACTAGAAGGAGTAGTTAAAGTAACATTCGAGAAATACTTTGTTACATTTCTGTAAAGTAGAGATGTATTCCA
This sequence comes from Cecropterus lyciades, assembly GCA_002930495.1. Classification (NCBI taxonomy): domain Eukaryota; kingdom Metazoa; phylum Arthropoda; class Insecta; order Lepidoptera; family Hesperiidae; genus Cecropterus; species Cecropterus lyciades. The sequence continues at coordinate 125,644 of MOOZ01000254.1, forward strand.
ACCAGACAACCAGACATACGATGACGTCACGAATGTAGGCCACCACCCACCTCCATTAGCTTTGTACCAGACTGCTAGATTGTCTGGAGATTGGATTGATTCGCGCATTATGATCACGATACTGTTACTGCGATAACTGATTCTAATGCTTGGCTATTTAGTTAACTAGCCTGTTCCCGCGGTTCCGCCCGCTGAGTCACGTTTACCGCAGTAAACAGCATGTCTTAATCCATAAGTTAATTTACTGAACGACTGGGATGAAGTATTGCATACGGATAGTATGCCATGCTTCATGGCAGTCGAACAGTATTTTTAGTAACAGTAACATTTTTCGTGAAGAAGATGTTTCATCTTTATAATATTAATTCGGTAAAAGGCTTTAGATTTAGCGGAGTTTATGGGTAGCGAACCTACAAACATTTGTATTTGGTCGTCTACCTCGCTCTGTTACAAATTTAACCTAACTGTTATTTTAACCTTATTGTTTCTTCTGTCAATTAAGGGTTTAGTTAAAAAAAAAAATTTAATTTGAAACGGATTTTTATCATTTAATAAATTGTAATAAAAAAGCTTTTCATTTAATGAAATAAAAAAATGGCTATCATTTCCAATTTTTAACATTTATTTATTTTACTTTATTCAAAATTAATATAAAATAAGATGGCTTTTATTTTCAATTTATAATATTTTTTTTTTATTCCAAGACCGTATCATCAAACGATTTCCCATTTGATTTATTCAAGCAATTTTATGTCCGTTTACCCGTCTTGTTTGTTTGCCTTTTCAACTTTCGGGCGCAGAATTGCAAATATATAATAAACATTAATACAAATAAACAAAAAATATTCTTTATCGCAATATGAGCGCTCACAAGTAAATCTCATTAACGACAATAGGCGAAAATGTTTTTTTTTGAACCATACAATTAAGTCCTCTTCAACGAAGGGTTGCTTACATCTGTCCATGCATTTCATAAAACCCGTATCAATAAGTGCCATTATCGCGTGCATTGAACCACTTATTTCAATACCTACTTCACGCATACGCGAATTATTGCACGCGATTTTGAGCCTTAATAACTTCAATTAGAGCGTCATATTCTAGTCAGTGATAAAATATGGATGCTTTTAATAAATATAGCATGTGGATGCCATAACGGTTTTTTATATTTGATTTATCGATATATTGAGTAAGCAACCGTTTTTGCGATATTAGATAAATATCCCGCGAAATCTCGGTACATTTTCACATAATTAATCTGACTTTCAACAAGACATGTTGAAAACCAAATTTATCAGAGTAAATACCTATGACTCCTTTATACGGGTGAATGAACATTAATGATTATGTTTTAAATATATCAATCTTCTCTACGCCAAATTTACTATATATAGTATGTAGTTAACGTTTATATTTTAACTGGAAAATAACACTTTAACTCCTAACGCTTTCTACAGTAATAACTGCACAGTAAGTCATAGGTTCCCTTATTCCCTATGCCGCGAGCGCTATGGACAGACAAAGACGAATACACAGACACCCAGAACCAGAAAAGTAATCTAAATTCATCTCTCAGATAGATATCCGGGTTCGATCCCCGGCCAGACAGATGTCTGGCCAGGGATCGAACCCGAAAGTAACTGCGGGTCGGATCTCTCCATCACATAGGTCGTCGAAATGTTTGAAATGTTAATTACGTACACGATACCTATTTAGGTACGATTTTTAATTGAACTTATCAAATTGCATGTCTTATACCGTAGAGCATATTAAGTAATATTGTATTAATAAAATCTAAATTTCACAATTGTAAGTAAATTTACTTACCTTCAATACCTTCTTCACAGCCTTAATAAATTTGGTAAAATAATAATCGTGCTTACAACAATAGTGGGTATTTT
>MOOZ01000254.1:130537-145563 GCA_002930495.1 Cecropterus lyciades
GAAGAGTGGAAAGGAAAGACTTATAAGCATTACAACTTAGTATTCAGGGTAGAAGCAACGAATCTGTTATAAAGAGTGGCAAGAAAAGACTTAAATGTGACATTCCAGGTCAGTCTTAAGCAACTAATCTACAAATGCCTCAGAGAGAACTTAAGTCTATCTAGGGTTGATAATAGATCTCGGTGGACGGCTAGGATCACGAGCCATCACGATCTCATAGTTCTTGACTAAACTTTACACACTTTAATAAAAACCGTTAGATTTTAACTGAAGCTCATTAAAGTCCGATTTAGAATCTAAATGACAATAAAGAAAAGAATGTGACAAAAATAATCGGTGTTTGTGAATATTCAATTTGTTTTTTCGATAAAACACCGTTGTAGAGGCTCATTAGAGCAAAATGAGAGAAGCAGCTGTCGGTGAACATAAAGATGGTATCTTTATCTATCCGTTACCTTTCGGAAATATTTTCCTCGATTTCGGAATTACATTATCTGTCTTTCGAGTTTTAGGTGTCGTGTGCTAGTTTTTAAATAAATGTTTATGCAAGCTAAATAAAAAGTTCACAGGTTAATTCGAGGTTTTCAAATATATTTCAAGAACCCGCCACATTTTTATGTTTGGAAGGATGGAGACCAGCAATATCAAATCGGATCGAAATATCGCTGCCCAGCAATTGAGTTCTGAGGGATGGTTGCGTGCTTTACGGTACTTCAAGAAATCTCCTGTATCAGATATCTATATTAGGATATCTAAATTATTTGACTAGGTGTGACCTACGGTATTACCCGCGTTTTTTTTTTTAGTATAAAAATATCCATTATGACTTATTCTCAGTCTTCCAAACTATCATTTTACAAATATATATTACTCGTATGTATCGACACATGGAACTTTCGTTGTTATTATAGGCATAGATTTATATTTTAATATAAACCATATAATATTTTAAATATCATATCAAACCCGTTACGAAATAACAAAAATATAGTCTGTTATCATTTTACCAACGTAAACATATCAGCGAGATAGGCACGCGCGTGGGAACGACGTTTTTGACAAACGTAAACATTTACAAGGTTTATTGACACTTGTGTTTGACATAAGTATGTTTTTAAGGAAATAGCTATTTACGAAAATAGCATGTACAGCCAAGAAGTACAAAAACGATAAAAATATGTTTTTCCTTTCTTGTATTGTAACTAAGAAATAGTGTGCAGCGATGCCGCGGCGATTCTAAAAAATGTACACTTGTGTATACAAAAATTTTGACGATGAAAGAAAACATTTTAAAATAAATTATTTTTAAAATTAAACTTACAAGATAACAGTTTTAAGAGATTACTTTCATTTTAAATTGATTCATGAAATACAAGCCAACAGAGGTTAGTAAGTAGATAGTAAATTGAATGAATAAATTATGTATTCTAAAACGGCGGTTTTGTGTGTCTCAGTCACACACTATAAACAAGAAACGAAAGACATATATAAATGACGTCGTTTTGGAAAACACTATTAAATCAAGTTCAATTCAATCAACGGCAAATAATAATATATGCCGTCCGAAGCGAAAAAGTTGAAGGATTCGATGTTTTCCCAATCATTCAATAACACAGATAATAAATTGCCGATTTCGATACGACATCGAGCATGGAATTCTAAATTCGAAATCAGAAATGACGCTAAAAAATTGACAAGTGAAAGAGTCTCAGATCGTTAAAATTTTAAACATGGAATCAATTTAAAGAGTAATAAAACAATGGTTCATATATGTTATTCTTTAGTGTCAACGTGAAAAATTGTACAAAGTAATTACTTATTTCTTTCAGCCTTTAAATTTTAAGTCAAATTAAATCAATTTTATTTTTCAATACGGGCTGACGTACATAGAAGCGATGCAACGCGCCGCAACGCAAAGCACCACTAGGCGTTGCACGTTACAGTAGCGCAAACGCTGGAATTTGCGTTGAGCGTTATAGCAGCGCAGACGCCGGAATACCTGTTAAGCGTTACGGTAACGCAAACGCCGAAATACGCGTTGCGCCACATAAATTTCTACGGTACGACAGACGTTGTTGATTTTGATGGTTTTCAGCATCGCAATGCTTATATGTGTCGACTCTAAAGTTTCTTTTGATTTGATACTTATAATTAAATTCAGAGGATACAGACACAAATTATTTTATATTCCGACAAGTACATATTTCCGACCAAAATTGTTTGCAATGAAATAAAAAAAAATTAAATTGAAACGCATAAAAAACTAACTAAATAGCTGTAGTTATGTAATCTTTACTTCTTTGGTATCTGTTATATCAGTAAAATAGATTTTACGTAAAGCTTTTCCCTACTGTATAACATCTCATTGGGAAGCAATCAATATTTTTTCTTTTGAAATTAAAACTTGATGACATTTCGTGACACTAAAATGAAGCGAATCAACCCCAATAAAACCGGACAGCTAACACTATCTGCAACTTTAGATTCATGTTTTGAATCAGTTCGCAACACCAGTCTCGTTACCACGCCCAAACAGAGTAAGGAACAAAAACTAGACGGGCCGAGTGGACCTTATAAGGTCACCCTTTGTGTCGGCTGCGACGGGTTAAGGGAAAAGGGCCTGGTGGACGTTTACCGGTTTTCGTGAAATCGCCAACGAAATGCTCGATCGATTTTGTGTTTTATCGTAAACATCGAAGTGAGAGTAATTTAACTTTCCTCTTTCTGACCTTAATAATTTCTACATACACACATTGTGGGTACACTCTTTATTTGTTTAGTAGTTACTCGTATAGTTAGTACAGTAGTTAGTAGTATAATTTTCGTGATCTGGACTCCAATCTCAATCACGTAGTGTTATATTTAGGTAATAATGAAGTAATACATGACTTAATAGTGGGGGATAACTTCTTCAGGAAAACTGCATGTCTATCAATTGTTCATAACTTCTAAGTTAATCTAATAACAGCTAAGTTTGTAAGTTGGTATCTGAGATACCACTAAGTACCATTAGTACCATCGTACCCTTACGACAGTCAACACAATGGATGAATAGCGATGATGACTGATGGTCATGAAGAGATACAAACAAATCCTGTTTAGGCATTGTTTAATGATAAAAAATCTAACATGACACGACATGCTAATACACGTCCCATCAAGCCATCGGAATCACAGACCAGCGGATGCGCCGATAGTGACCGTGGGAAACAGCTGCTGATAACACATAAAAATAACTAAATTCGCCTACGAAACACCGCTTCCGCGAAATGGCCCGTGAGAAGCCGTACCTACACATCCGCTCGGATTTGCATAATGATAACGGATAAACCTAAACTCAGCTAAATTAAACACTAGAGATAAACGGGTATGAGTTCCGCACTTATTCTGTTGCTAGGATGTGTCTTTACCACGTACTACGAACAAATGAAAACGAGCAAAACATTAAATTATGTAGTTACACGACTAAATTTAGGAAATAGGGAAAGTGTATAATAGATGTTAACAGAACTTTAAAACAGTACGCGGTACCAAGACTTCCTTTTAAATTTGGCCTAAAACTTCGATAAAATCTAAGACCGAAGTAACAATTAAAAAAGTAGATTAATAGTATGTATTAATAATTTAAAAACATTAAGACAATTACAATATAAGACATAAAGTAAACGTCTCACGATGAACAGTGACTTGATTCAATCTACTTACTAAACCACAGACCACAACGCAGCACAAACAATTCCTTCCGAAATAAGTGTAACACAGGCGCAAAAGTAAAAATGCAGATGACCCACGAAGAACACCTAATACTACGAAAGCCACATACCTAATTACACTGGACAAGATTCCAGCAACAGAATCGCGTGACAACCAATCGTAAACCGTTGATAGAACCGAAAATATCGTATGATGAACAAAACGACCCGCGCCGATTACCAATTTCACGGCAAACGTAACATATTTGACAGTGCCGCGATTATCGCAATTTGCAAGTAATTTTAATCGCATATCGATGATGAAAGAGAAATCTTGAGAATCAAATTGTGTTCCTAACACAATATTTTAACACGGATAGAGTCGGACAAATATTAATTACTTTGGACTCGATAAAACATTTTGTAATCTTAAGACGTTTTTGAAAAAAAAGTAGATCATAAAAAGGTAAACTTTGAAACAATAGACATTGCTTATCTTTTGTTCACAGATTGGACACAGAGAAGCAATATGACAAAACGCGTAAAATAAGCTCAATAAAAAGTAAATAATTTATCTAAGCAGTTTTAACGAACAGATTAGAAGACACAATATTTAGCTCATCACAATAAATTAACTACTACGAGATAAAAAATAATCTCAAATAAGTAGCTACTTAGTGCTGGCCCCAAAAAAGTTAATAAAAAAATATTTAATAAAACTTTTGTTTCATTACACCGAAAGATAACATCGACAATTGTAAAACCTTAAGTCGAGATTCTAATTCATTTTCTATTTTTATGGCAAACAATTGTGCTTGACTAATTTATATATTACTATTATTTGCATACACTGAATGACACTATCTGCTATTAATATATCGCTATCAGGCTATTGTCTGAAGTGGGGCATTGAATGGAGCGATATTTACATACAATATTATCAACTGACCACCGATGTGTTTGTTCCTGTGGTCAACATCGTGGTCAATTATGAATGTGTACATAAACATTGATAAGAATGATTTGCAGTTACTCATTAATAAACAAATGTACATCGTTTGGTGTTTCATTTTTGAAGTAGTTTAAATGAATATGATGTAGAAAGTGGAAAAAGTATTACTTTCACGGATTATATTATTTTCATTGAGTTTATGTTTGCATGAATAGTGTACTCTTATTTCAATTTAGTAATAGACCTTCCTTATTAATTTGTGCTTTATTATACACTAGCTGAGCCCGCGGTTTCACCCGCGTTTAAAAGAAATGTAACGTGACATACATTAACCGAAATTTTATATCTCATTAGAAAAAAAAAAGCCCCGATTTTGAAACATTCTTCATTGGTGCTCCGCTTCTATTGGTCTTAGCGTTATGATATATGGCCTATAGCCTTCCTCGATAAATGGGCTATGTTCCACCGAAAGAATTTTTCAAATCGGACCAGTAGTTCCTGAGATTAGCGCGTTCAAACAAACAAACAAACAAACTCTTCAGCTTTATAATATTAGTATAGATTTATTTAGCAAAGCTACAGTCTACGAGTATATAGACAAGTTATCAAATTATTAGAACTACTTGCAGGCAACAGGTTTTTTTTAAATAAATCAAGATATCCAAAATAATCAAAACCCAATTAAAATCAACAGAATAGTCAAAATAGTCATTAGATTCTAGTAGAAAAATACTACCGTCCTATTCTAGTTCAAGAACTAATAACAAATCTACACGCACACAACCGGAATCATTAAGACCAGATTCACAGCCATAATGATGGTAACTCACCACTACCGTTACGTTATTTTATTTGGACTACTGTTAGTCGAAACTGGCGTGGGTGTTGAGTTATTGCCACTTGTTCTTCAGATAACTTGTAATTAGGCAGAAAACCATAATGACACTAGCATGGCGGGATAGATGATTCTGTGGTTTTAATATTTTATGTTTTACCAGTCATTTAATATAACCCTTAAAACAGAACTATTAAAAACTTGAAGAAATACACTTTATCAAATCCTGACTTTTTCATCTATTACTAGATACACCATATGTACAATAAGAAATATTTTCAATTTGAAACAATTTTACCATTGAAATGAAACTGATAGTACTTTTTATTTTATCTAGAAACTAGCTGAGCCCGCGGTTTCACCCGCGTTTAAAAGAAATGTAACGTGACATACATTGACCGAAATTTTATACCTTTAATAATCTCTATTTTATTCTTTTTAAATACATGTTTCCCGCACCCGTGCATTTTTCCGAAATAAAAAGTAGACTATGTCATTTATATATATAAACCTTCCTCTTCAATCAGTCTATCTATTAAAAAAAATCGCATCAAAATCATTTGCGTAGTTTTAAATATTTAAGCATACAAAAGGGATATAGGGACAGAGAAAGCGACTTTGTTTTATACTATGTAATGATGATGAGAAGTGATTTTGCAGGAACTTTTGGTATGCGCTTTTGGTTTAGTTAAATTTATGTACGAGCAGTCGGTACTTTCTGTACATCAATTTAACTAATCCAAAAATGAAGAATAATTGATACGGCTCTAATGAACACACTAAACCATGATGAGAATCATCTCTTTTATATTCAAAGACAGTATAATTATTACACTGGGTATTGATGAATCTAACTGCAATACACAAAAAACCGACATTAGAATTGGAGAGGTCCGTGGGCGTCAAAACGACCCCAACAGCCTTACTACAGTGTTCAGCTACTTGTAACTGAGCCACCAATTAACGTTCTTATATTAATTGGCCTTTAATCTCTTGATTCCCTTCTGCTATCTCATTTGAATACAGATTATCATATTAAACACATTTCCTTAATTGATAAAATGTCCCTGCAACTAGATACTCAATAGGATAAAAGAAGGAAGCAATAGGTATTCAATTAATATTAATATGATCCGATTGATAATGAACTTATAAAGTAATAATTAATAATGAATCCTACAAACTTAAAGTTAGATAAGTAACTTTACGATAAGGAGTTGCGAGATCTCATCGCTTACGTGAAAGATAAAACTTAATCTTATCTTAAGATGCTGCCGAATTGATTTAATCTTGATATATAATAGCTAGAAACGATTAATTTTAAATATGAAAGAATATAGCAAAGTGGAAGCCAGTCATAGCTAGTTTTGTTCAACTTAAAACAGTTCATGCGTTTCGAAGGGTGTGGATGCCGGCTGACTTAAACATAGGCAACCATCTTAGTCCTCAGAAGTGGCAAAGAATCCATAATTGACTTCAAGTGAATCTTTGATTCATGAGAGTTTGGTTACAGATTTACATGTGCAGCAACGACCGCTTACCATGACGTGTCAGAACTCTTTGTGGTTCGACTCTGGAAGCACCACCGCCACACCTATTTCTGTCTCATAACAGCAGTGTTATGCGTTGTTATGTTCTGATCTGAATAGTGTGGTAAAGGAGACATACTTTTCCGAGGCAACCATCTTAGTCCTCATGTCCGCAACGCATCTGTGGCTAATCTTAGGTGACACTTTTATATTACCTGGAATTGATAACAGATGTCTATGGGCGTCAGTAACCACTTACCAGGTGGGCTGCATGCTCGTTTGCTACTTCCATACTATAAAAAAAGCCATCAGATGGACTACATGATTGTTTACAGCTTTAATTTTCTAGAGAACAAACGGAAACATGAAATTATTTAATAAAATTTACGCCTAAAATTGTTAACAGTCGAACGATGATCCACCACAATCATTACAAGCACAATGCCACGTAATTCATATCGATCATAAGGACGTGTTATATTATTACATCTGTCCGTTATTATTACAGTATTAAGAGTATATAGAAGGGTGCTCACCCTCTGTACAATTCGACGCGCACGCATGTCTGGAACTTTCGCTACACTGATACACTGATATTATTACTTTTAGTATTATTAAATGTGCTGTCCTTGAATCCTTAATGTTTAATTTCAGGGTTATTAGAATAAATGAAGTTAATTTCGTATATTCAAAAACCAATAAAACTTATAAACTGGGCAAACAGAATTTCAATTTAAATAACATCAATAATTAAGATTTACCATAACTTAATGAACTTCATAGACAACGATAAGTATTAATTTACAAATTTAGTAGCTCTATAAATCAATTTTCAGAAAACAAACCACTGTAATTAAGTGATTAGAACAAGAGCCATACTTGAAGTTTATAATAAGTAAATTAGGACCCCTAAAATATAACATTATTTTAACGTAAAGATTAAGTTACTAGTTAACCTTACCACACGCTTTAAACAAAACCCTATGGCGCAAGCCGTTGCAAACAAATAATTAGAATTGTACAATTAAAAAGCCTTCATGCTATGTCATATGTAACAAATTTCGTTTCATATCAAGTGCGTCCAATGTTAGTACAGCGTAAAACACGTGATTCAAGGTGATATTCCACGAGGTGACCTAGTACGCGCGGGTCAATAGGGGCCTCAAATCATAGTAATTGCGGATGCCCGACTATTGTCGCATCCGCTGCAGGCTCGCCTTTCATCTCGTCGCACCGATTGAGAGTTTGTCAACGCTTTATGTTTTGAAATGAGTGACCGAAATCGCTTTATCGATTTAGCTATACGAGAACATCACGGTCACGGTCGGTTGTGCCCACGTCGGTTTGCTCTTGATGCCATATTGACTTCGTCTTTGTACGTTCATTCCCGATAATTGTCGCATCCGTAACTGTTGCTTCAAGTTCGATGGCAATGATCAATCGTTACTAGTACTTGTTCTAAGATAACATTTTCATTGATAATAACTTTGACTGATAAATATAAACTGCAAAGACAACACAGGAACTAAACAAAAGTAAAGATCCAAGACAATCTGGGAACCTGTACGACACTGTAATTGAAGACATAATCGCAGAAAAAACGCAAATAAAAGTAATAATAATAATGGGAAAACTTAAATCCGCTTTTTCAAAGCCAACAACAGTTATTAAGCGACGATCGAGGCGCAAGATGAAAAAGATACTTAGTGGAAACGTCTCAAGAGAAACAGTTATAAGGATGATTAATGTTTACCTCAAGCCGCATGCAACGATTTCCTTATTGCTTACAGAACAAAGACCGAATCAGACACTACTCTCTTCAAATGTCTAATTATGCTGTCAGCGGACAGTTATTGTGAACTAAAAAAATCAAATAGAATAGCAAAAGCAATATGATGAATAAATATAATCTACTTTTATGAAATCATAAATAATAGATAAATAAATGTAATCATAGTTCAACTTAAGTTAGACATGAAAGTGATCTTGCAAAATTTACACTTAAGAAAATAATCATGGAAGATGATATGATACTGGATCATACTGTTGCCTCCCTCACTAAGTTCAACACTTAAACGAGAGCACAAAGGTAGACAAAAAACACGCTTCCCATTAATTTGTTTCGATACCAGTACGTTGTATGTACGAAACCAACAATGCATTCGACCAACTAATCTAGACACCGTTACGAACAAATATAGGCATAAGAAATGTTGCGCAGGATTCGCTGTTGCAATTTCTTTGAGTATTCATTGTATTACATGGGAAATGGCCTGCGGTTGTGATCTCGTGAGCAAATCACCCGCTTCTGAAGACAGACTGACAGGCGCACAATTCATTAGACGTGGAGCAAATTCGGTTCGGAACTAACTATGATTGGTTGGTCGATTGACATAATTGGGAAACATTTAATATAAAGGTATTCGATATTTATTGGTAGTATAAAATAGATAAAAGGTAGAATAAAAACTACGTATTGTAAACTCGTACCAACATCGCGATTTTAACGTCATTTCAGTGTTAGTTACTAGTTAGTCTAGTCTCGTTAATAGTCAGTTATTTTAATTTCAATAATCTCACCTAGAAGGTATTTCCTCATTATTCACAAAAAATAATAATTTCAAAAACAGAATCGCTCTTCATTACATGATTAGTACATGACAAAAGTAAATTATGCTAGTGTTTGAACAATAGTTAGTCGACAATAAGATCCATACAATGTAGTACAAAATCATCCAGACTAAGACATACAAGAGGATCCTCCAAACCAAAGTTCAGTCAACTCTTCCTCAAAATTGTCCATTCCATCAATCTTTCCCCACATGGGCACTTTGTTAACTTAATTACAGTGCGGTTCACGTGTGACAAAAGCATCTCGCACGCCATTGTTCGGTGATGAATCGACATACAATTCATTAATACAGGCATACAATGGATGTCGAAATCTTGAGACGAGATATATGGCGCGCCGCTCCGATGTCGTTAATTCCATCATTACTAAAAAAAGCGATTGGAAATTTCTCTGACCGAATTTCCGACACTATCCTAAATCATTGACAGAGAATAGATAAATGTTGGACCAAGCATTAGGTGTACGATAAGGAATTTTACATTATCGTATGCGTATCATCCTTGAAATAGTATTTGAATCCTTTTTTATGGCGTATCGGTTATTATCAATAGTTTTCTGTTTCGATACAAGTTGGCTGCCAAGTCTAACGTTATAACCAAACTTGTGCCTAGAAATAGGATATAAAAAACTACAATCGTGTATATTCCTTAAGCTTGCAAACAAAACTTTTTTTTTTTTTTTGTACGAACAGTAGACATCTGTAATATTTATATATATATATATATATAACAAGGGTTCTATCTGAAGTCAATCAAAGATGCGTTGCTACTTCCGCCGAGTACTAGCATAGTTTGTTACGTACAAAATAATGATCCGAAAGTTTCTTCGCGTAAACATATCGATTAATTCCTTATCTCTTACACAATTGTATAATTATATGTCTGTCCCACGCGTAATAATATGCAATTTAATGTCCATAATAGGTATTTACTGTTACATTAACATTTCCGATCGCGTACATAAATTTACTATCCAAGTGTACGTTAACATTAACAATGACCTAAAAGGATCCAGGACAATGTACGCGGCGTATAAGGCAGGACAGAGGAAGACTGTTTCACCATTGTTGTCCACATAATGGCTTCAGTGCGTTAAGGCTTACCTTTATGGCTTTGGTCCGGTTAGCGCTCGAGATAATCTATTCCGAATTACTTAAATGGGGACACTCCAGAAAATTAAATCTCACGTTAAACTAAATTTTCAATTTTGGAACTGTTTCACTGAATCAGTGAATAATAGTTATCAGTATTGATAAGTACAAATATACTACAGAATAACTTGATTCAAAGCATTTACGTGTTTAATATTTCCATCTTACTTCTAGTGTCAATCAGACTTTTGTGATCATTATTTATACTTATAAATTATTTCAACATGAAACATAAGGTACCGAGACCGTCGAATCCCATAAAGAAGCACGCGTAGGGCAGGTGCAAGCGACAGAAAAAGGTCATCAATACAGATTTAAAGTATTGACAACAATGCACGCCGTGAAGGCTAAAAATCACTTTCCGTGCACATTTACTTGAGGAATGTAGTCCTGGACAAAAAATCCAAGCCATGACCATACGAGACGGTAAAGTTTACTTTAAGAATAATCATTTTTGAACGACGAAAACAATTAAGTAAAAATAATCATTAAATAAAGAAAAATAAAATGAAATCTTTTCGGTTATTGATAAATAATTTTTTGATAATAGATTTTTTCTCTACTATTCTAACTTACTACTAAAAAGAACATAAAGTATATGTAAAATAATCCGACTAACTAATAAAATAAACTCGAATACGCATGTTTATTTAATTGCAGCATAAAGTTCCGACTTAATCAAGGAAGTAATAAGAATCGACGATGAACGAGATTGCTGCAATAAAATACACTTTTCCATTACGAATGATATATTTTACAAGTGAGTATAACCAGTAGAAATTATAATTCTAATTGCGGAGAAATCGTTGAACCTGGCTTAACGCCTAACCTTATAAGGATGTTGTCCAGACCAATACATTTATAACCCAAAGAAAGTAAACATAAAATGCAATATTTATTTAGGTTTCGGAATGTCTAGGCGTACTAAAGACACGCTACATTGTAACGTTTAAGATGAAATATGGATTTCGAATGACATAGTTTATCTAGATAAAGCTAACGAAATGCTTCATTTACATCTGAAAGGTAAGGGTCAATAAATTTTTATGTCCAATCTAATAACGCAATATTCGCAATAAAGTTTTTTAAGATTATAAACTAATAAATAATGTTATAGTTTTTTAAGTTATCTATAATATATATTACATCTAAGATAAGCAAGCAATTCAAGTTTATGACAGAGAAACGGTTATTTAGAATAAGCTACCTATTTATAACGATATATTTAGTTATATGAAAGATATCAGATACCCGATGTCCTAGATAAAATCCAGTCATTACTATTATTCAACTGATTTTATTGGTCAATAACACAGTTTCCATAATCATTAAACCTTAAGTATCTGACCAGCACTGATTTCCGATCCATTTCGTAATACCCAGTTTAATTTAATGCAAACACTTCAGCATATTCTAGCCATGCTGTAGAAAGCTGAGTTCGCTACAAAATAGTTCAACATGGTCCTTCGAGCCGGATCAAGTTACTACAAGCTGAGCCTTGTTAAGTTTAATACCTCTGATGCGAATTTGCTGTTACATTTGATACTTTTGTATGTCGAATGTTTGTTCAATTACACAATATGTATCAGTAAGAACGTCTAATCGGAAAAATCTCATTTTTAACTTAAGTATTTGATTGAAAAACTAAAATAATTTCAAGGTTTCAGCACTCGCAGATTTCATATACAAGATTCCTTATATGAGTGATGTCTGATCGACTGACATAAACGCCTAGACCCAAAATAAAGTCCTAATTCATCATTTAGTACGTACATCATTGAACCCGGAACTCTTTGCATAGCGTAATCACCACTGCGTAACATGAATTGTCGTCAATTATTGCAAAACTGTCTACACCAAATATTTATGGGTTACACGTCACATTAGCAATAACCTCTATTGGTAAAAGCTTTTGTAAGCTCTTCAATGAGAAACCTATTCCTGAACTAAGAATGGAAAAGTTTATCCTTATGGGCAACCCTTCAAACATTTGTCCCAACATTGGCCGTAAGCTAACCAATCCTGATTACAGCAAGCTTGCGTGGGCTTGGATAAATGGACCGAACAATTTACACCGCCTTGAGCCCTGACTAATGCTGGTCTAATGAAGCTGCGACACTTATAAACGGGCCCAACCGGTAACACGAACTGAACTAGAAATATATGAGATTAAATATGTTAAAATAATTTATGGTCGGATAGAATTTAATTCCTGTTGTGACGTTAAGGGTATTTATAGACTGATGAAAAGTGTTCAGTAGATTTAATGAAGAATAATCTTAGAATTGACAGTTGCAAATAGATGTCGAAGCAAGGCGCCTAGTAGAGACAAAATGTGATCGTTATCAGTAAATTAAGTGACTAGAGTGAATATGATACGAATGTAGCAAACTTGTATTGAAGTTTACAAAGTAAAAAGTGAATTTGACTAAAGTAAACTGAAACGTAACAATATCTTGCCAATCTTGAAGAAATAAATTATTTTAACGAGACTTTTACAGGGACCATAGTCTTACAGGTAATATGCGCCCCTACACGAGCGACCACCTGAGGGGAGGCCGCTTCCGCGGGAGCTTCCAGGCCTGGTTTAACCTCCGAATACCAGGAGGACGACCGTCCGCTCGTTGGGAAATGACGCAGAAGTCCGAACCACCCACTAAACAGTGGGGATGGTAAATATCTTTTACATTTGTACATTATATTACAATGTTTTAATACCATTGTATTATTATGTATAAATGTTAAGGATCCGGGAGGTATTCGATCTCCTAGAGAATTACCCGGATAAAGAGGGTACCCCTCGAGGCCCGAACATCCTTGCTCAACCGCCCTTATGTTAACTTAGCCGTAGCATACGAGAGACCGTAGGGTGAGACGTCCACAAATATATACAGGTAATATGACAAAATTGACGATTATCTTACGTAAGTAGAAGAAATTACATAAGCTTAAGCTTATTATCTAATGTGTTCGGACATTAGATAACTGATGTAAGTAGCTTCGGCCAAAAATCGGCCATCGGTCGCGATGGTCGATTTTCGGCCGAAGCCGAAGCCGTACGTACGGCTATGGCCACAATCTTCGGCCGAAACCGAAGGTTCAAAAACCATAAGAAATTCAGTTCTAAATTGACTAAAACTGATTTAATTTTAAATGATTTTTATTTATGTAGATAAAGATCTATGTTGACTTGATATAAGTAATTTCTAGAGCTGATTAAAATTTATATGCTGTTTTTCTGTAATACTGTTCGTTCAATTTCTTGCTCCAGCCGAAACTTCGGCCCATTTTGGCCGAAGCCGAAGCTTCGGTCGGACACCACTTATATCCATATAATTCTTTGATTTTATATAATATTTAGTCCCTGAAAATTCAAAACCAAGTGGATTCTTACTCTGATATTCAAAGCATTTAAATAAGCTTAAAAATATGAATTGTAACAGGTACATTATCTTAGAAAAAAGAAGTCTCTGAAATTCCCATATCGTTATAATACATAATGTATATCGCAATCACTATCTCTGAAATAACCAAAGTTCGTAGCGTAAGCGCCTCAAAAAAGTAGAGGAACCAGAAAGTTTACACACAGGTTCTCCAGCTAGTTAGCAGCTATCACACTGTGAATATTAAATTTATTAAAATAATTTATGTCCCGTCGGAATTCAATTCATGCTGTTAAGACCAAGGTGATGTAATTAGCGGATGATGTATTGCCACCGACCCGGCGTAGGACTACCCGGCGTATCTACCCTGATGCACTGGAATATGTAATTATTTACATAGTGCTAGGCACTAGTTGAAGATTCCTTTTAATGATCATATTGACTTTTGATGATACATTTTTAAAGCATTTTAGAAAGGAGTAATCAGTTGACGCTGTAACAAACCTGTAACAAATTCTATGTAAAATCAGATGATTTTGTTCTTGAAGACTAAGAATATCATACATTTAAATATCTAAATTCATAACGATAACTTGTCAGCATAAACACTATAACTAACAATAGTGACAGAAATATTATGGCAGTTATGCGTCAACAATTGAATGATAAAAATCCCAAAATAAATATCCCCCTAAATATTACTTCAAAAATAAATAAATGTAACTCTATAAACGGACCATAGTCCATAACTCAAAAATAAATAAACGCTTAAACGCTTGCTACACTCATAGCCCCACAGTAGGATTTTCTCCTGTGTCGTGGGTGCCATGGACACACAAAGACGAATACACAA
>MOOZ01000254.1:149547-165949 GCA_002930495.1 Cecropterus lyciades
AATTATTCCCTAACCATTCCAAAATATCAATCATGCTCAACGTTAATAATCAAGTTTTCACTTCTGCCGGCACTCCCGGAGTGCAACCCGTCTTTTTTTATTTGTACCACTGGTAGCGTTTATAATTGTGACGTCACTGCGTCGAATATTATTATGACCTTTTTCTAGGTACACCTAAGTCTTATGGACTAACGTTAATATGAATTGTATAATAGAGCTTAGAGCTTTCGGAGGCTTGGGCTTGATGTTCCAATAATTGATATGATAACATATAAGATTAAAGTAGCAAACGAGCATGGAACCCCTTGTATGGTAAGTGGTCACTGCAGCCCATTGCATATATAAGCAACTTCATACAGAACAGAGATTCTATTAAAAGTCGATCATAGATGCGTTGCTAAAGTGTGCCGGTAACACATCCTTCCACTGAAACGCAATAACTAGAAACCTACTTCACACTATGCCTACATCACATCTCCTTCACGTTAGTATATGCCTTGGTAGTACCTTACTCGTTCTACCACCATGCAAAACATTTGCAGAAACTGTCGATTTTTCTGTTTCATGACAAACTGCCTGTTAAAAATAGCGCATTAATTTTTTAGCTTTACAGAATTTTAATTGGTATAAAAATCAAATAGAAGATACGGAGTACCGAATACCTTAGTGACTTTCTTCCAACAAATTATACATCACTTACGTTTGTAGACGTTGCCAGCGACTAATTAACCTATTTCGATGTTTATTTAATTTAACCGGAAATCAGCGATGTTTATTCGTGCTTATCTTATAACAGATTTATATGCCCGGTACATCAAATTGATTATGTTAAACTTCTAAATGTTTTAATAGCAATTAAAGCGAATATAAGAGGTTTCAAGTGGTCGCATATGATGCCTACTACAATGAGAGCAGTAAATGCCTAAACAACAACTAATTTTTAATGTTTGTTGATCAAGACATTTTATAGAAGATTGATATAACAAACTAGCAATTTATGACATGAACATGGCAGTCATTAAAAACAGGAATACATATTTGCCGACTTGATATGTCCTTAACATATTCGGGGTGAATTATAGATAAATAAATTAAATAAATATCAAATGCGGCATGACCACTTACTAAACCTTCAATTTCGTATAAGCGTAATTACCCAATTATCAAATCTCCGACCAATAGCAATAACACATTACATAATTGTAGGAATAGACAAATTGCGGCAATTAAAGATGGCCGCAACTGAAAAGCCGAGTGTAAACCCGAACTGGAGTAATTAAACAAGTAAGGCTAAGAAAGTTGTTTTAAATTACCGTTGGATTGAAAAATGAGGTTCGATAAAAGATAAACCAGTCAACGGCTTGTTTAAATAACAATTTTATGTCGTACACATAACTGAATTAATGAACGAAACCAAAGATTACACAAAGAAAAAGATAAAGATATATACACAGTTTCTTTAACAGACATGGCCATGGATATGTCATGAATGGTTTTGTCTTATAAAGTCTAAGTAAAGTGTGTAAGTGTCTTGTAGTAAGTGTCTTGAAGTTATAAAGGCCTCTAGAGCCAATAGCTACATTTAGAAAATAAAGGACTCAAATGATTAAAGACTAAAGTGCAGTTCAGTCAGAAATAGCAAGTAGAGATGCACGTGGACGATCACATTTGGAATTCAATCATAGTTGAATATACAAATTACACATCGCAGTGCCTACCTAACTTCATACTCATCGAGAATTGCAAATAAGGTTGCACAATTTCATAAAGCCCAGTCCTTGGTTTTTCATGATTAATCGTAGCAAACAATTCTGTCAAAGGTAGTCCCATTAATACCAATGCCTATTACCTACCACAGCGATTAGTTATAAGGTCGCACTGACCGTGTCTGCTCTGACGCTATTTTATATAGAGTGGTTTGTGAGTGAGGTCCGATTATATGTTATTAGAACTTGTTCTGTGTGAATGGTTTTGTGTAGACTAAATGTAGTCTAGAAACCACAGTTGAATCACAGATAGATAAACTCGTTATAATGGTTTTGTATGACTTTGATAATGTTATTTTATACAGATGAACAAGGTAAGGTTTATAAAATTGTGTTATTACTAACTTTTGAAATCCTATGTTACAATTTACAGGATGTCTATAAAAATCCTTATACAATATTATAAGACTACCAATCCGGGTGGAAAAGGTCAGGAAAATCCAATCAGTTAAACACACAAATTCGTGTCCCAAACGAGTTCGAGAGTTAGGAAATACAAATAAAACAACTTTCCTTCCAGAATAACTTCGGTGCGGCTACTTCTGCTTCTCAAACCGAAGGAGCATTAAATTTTAAAATCGAAAAGCAAGTAGCTCTTTACCAAATTCATTCTGAAAAAACACTAGTGTATATATTATTACAAGCACAAAACAACTACTTGTTTGGATCGTAAATGATTGTCAAAATTAAGCAGTGTCGGGCCCAGCAGTGGGATAACTAACCTCTAGTGATGTATTAAATTCGTGAAAAAATAACTGAAAAAACATTCACAAGTCAAACATAAGTTTGCATAACGCTAAACCTGCTACGTGCATACTAACTGACATGCATGTAAACCAATCAGCATTTTCAACTCCGAACGTATTTATTTCTCGTTTGACATCCTCATCTGACAGCCGAAGTCTTAACTCTGGAAGGCTATTAAATTTGAAAAATATTCAGTGTAAAAGGAACAGCTGGTTTCCACTCAACTGAATTAATATCGAGTGATGAGTAGGGATACCAGTCATGTATTTTTTTGTGGGACAGTCTTGAACAATGATCTTGTATTGAGATTTTGTCAAAATTCAGGTCCAGCAGGCATGAAAAAGTAAATGTTGGTGGTGCAGCTTATTAAATAGTAATTTTAAAGGACGTTGTATACACGAATAGTCCACATTAGGTTTCCCTGTGGCTGTGTCTCGTTGACGAACATATGCTCAGACGCAAAAGGTGGTATGGTAGTATCTATGATTGGAATGGCGATTGACCGCCACACATATTTCTAGCGTGAAACGATTCCTGAGTTTCAGTGGACGGGTGTGAATGCCGACTACGATCTACAAAGGAGACAACCAAATATTCCCCCCATTTTTTTTTTCTATACGAATACGAAGTCGGAAATTACTGGTAGTTGTCACATTTGCAAAAAAAAACAGAACACTATATAAAACTGCTACAAAGAATAAAAAGTGTGGAGTTACTCCTTAAGTACGATTGTCTAAACAGGCGCAATAAAATAAAATTTAAATAAGTTTCAATTGTTGTAAAAAGCGCCATCTATGCGACGGGTGAAAAAACTTGAAGTAAATTTCAATTGTTGTAAACAGCGTCATCTATGCGACAGATGAAAAAGGGAAAGGTGTGCACAATACGTTGCGCACCAAAAACGCAACGAGGTCATTCGATCGCTAGATTTTACTCCTCATATTTTTCTCATACCGGACGCCTTATATGAAAATCGATTCTTAAGGAGTAAACTTCAAAAACCCGAACAAACAGTTTACTGACAGAATTACATTGCGTAACTTGATATTAACAAATTATTATAAAATAAAAGTAACAGAAAACTCACTTCTGTCATTTCACATTAAGCTTCGCTAAAAATTCATGTCCCGTAATATACCTTCAGATGGACCAACACGTATGTAATTCGAGTGATACCAAAATGTCGATACAGGCGCCACAAGTTTTTAAATGACTCAGAGTAATAATTAGTATAGAGTGCGAATCCATGCCGTTGACACCTTGGTATGAAACGGCAGATGCTTCAGCTCTTTAAAACTGTCTTAGATTTAACACTAAATTTTTAATGGTGGTAAAATTCTTTTAGTTCGACTTCGGAAGCACCACCGCCACACCTATTTCTGCCTAATAACAGTAGTGTAATGCGCTGTTGTGTTCTGGTCTGAAGGTGTTTTATGGGAGACATACTTTTCCGAGGTATCTTAGTCATCAGAGGTAGCACCGGATCTGTGGCTAACCTTAGGTCAGATGTTGATCTTACCTAGGGTTGATTATAGATGTCCATGCGCGGCAGTACCTAGCCATTTACTATCACATTTCACCAGCATTACGATATTTACCATCAAAATAGCGAAATTAGCTTTCAATGGCATTTAATTAAATTATAACTGTTCGCTGTACACCGTATCTGTGTTCTAACCTATGCCTTGTGTTCATATCTGAGTAAGCTCACTCTATACTTTATAATTATTCCAAGTCAAACACTGATTGTGAGAAAAAGCAGTCACACGACTTGTCCGAGTTCTTCTGCGCAATGACCGTATTAACAGACTTCAGAGTTACAATGTACAAACAAAAAGTATAAGCAATTTATTCACTGTATTAAATGATAGGTGGCGGTTTCGTTAATTGTTTAAAATGTTGTTTCTGGAAATTAAGCAGAAAGGGAGAAATCTGCTTAATTTCTGGCATGGTTAGTAGTATTGCTTGAAAAGAATAATCATCGAACGAATGATGATAATAATTGAAACTGTATTTGAATCTTCCGTAGTTCAACCGCGGCATCACTGCCACACGTTGTCCAATAACAGCGGTCTTAAGTGCTGCTATGTTGAAGTTTGAATGACGTGTTGAGATGGACACATTGGGCTTTCAGTTTAGTACTCAGGGATAGCATCACTTCAGTGGCCTAACTTTGTTGTTGATTGACTACATATTTTACCATACTTAGACCACTTTTCATTACGTGGACTGCATTCTCATGTACTACTTTTACATAAGTTCCACAAATAGTATCATTTTTCAAAGCTTCGTTACTCAAATAAATTATGCGCTCATCAAAATAAATACTACAATGATATACGCCTATTAAATTTTTATTACCGCCAGAGTAGGCCTAATAAGATACAAGTACGTAAGACTATGCGTCTTCTATAAAGAGTTATAAATCTTAATTTATTAATATTTATTCAGCGCCCCACGACACGTAGTATCCCCAATACAAAACCACGGGAAGTCTAAACAAAATCGTAAAAGTACAACGACGCCTTTAATAAAAGTTTTGGGACGTAATTGAATAAGGTTTTTGGTTTTAATGTTTCATGGGCAAGCATAAGTTTAAATATATGTCAATACCTAAGAACTAGTGATGTGGCTTATTTTTAACAACTCATGTTAGCGCTTATTGCGTTTGATTAAGAAAAAATTGTTTGATCAACGAATTTACAGTAAAACAGTGAAATTTATAAGAGGAATCTTTCAAATATATAACCAATATTCTTTTTTTTCTCCAATTACAGCCGTTGCAGGGACAATCACGATCGATATAGCTCATAATAACTTTCTGTTCATTGAAATAATGTACTCGAATATTTATTATATTCTATCGTCGCTGGCTATAACTTTTATCTGTTTACCTATTATTACCTAGATATTTATTCATATATCTTTAGATTTCACATGTCAGGCTGTATATATAAAGTTATCCAATATAACTTATCGTCGATATAAAATAATTCAAGAACCACATCAAAGCATTTGTACAATTTTTTGTTTAACGAACCAAATTTATGATTTAATATATATTTTTTATATTGGTCGTATAATGGCTCATCGTGCACACATGGTAGTGTACATGGTCTTGTCGCCAGATGTCGAGCACTTGACGTTGTTTTTTAAAGGGTGTGATGGGAAACGAGGCTGTTATGTTCAGTATGTGGCTGGCAAATGCTGAGATTATAATAAACGAGCTTATTAATATTGCAAAGCGTATGTGCTTCGAATTCTCATACCAAAAAGTTCCTAAAATTTTTTTTGATGTGAAAACTTCTTTCGACGCGTTGGGCATTTTTTGAGATAGGAAAAGGTAATTGAATCCGCGACACTGTTATCGTAACAAACAAATCTGTATATAAAAAGTATGTTATATATACATACTTTTTCAAGTTTTCAATTTTATCAGCTCTCCCGGAGTAATACTATTTTCTTTTTTTTCCTAATTTTTTTAATTAAGCCCTAAGATTAAAAAAAAACATAAAATGTAAAAAATATGTAAAGGTGTCACATAGATAACCTCGCCCCTTCAGGAATGTTATAAAAACAACATGTTCTTAAATCCAGAATCATACAAGTATTATTAATTACAAAGTGAAATCAAAACACCCATTATTATTATGATAATCACAGATATACCACGGTGACATATAAGCTGGGCTGGATAATGAAAAAGGTCGTTAATTAATATTTCCGTGAGTTATGACATTTGTTGCTATAAAACTAATTAGTTTAATTTAATGGTCGTGTAACTAGAGATTCATTTTATTGTGTAACACTGAAAAGGTAAACTTTATCATACACAATATCTTTTCAATTTTTATATTTAATTTATTTAAAATGACAACTCGCAAATATACAAATATGAATGAAAAGAAAGAAGACGTAGCAACATACAAAAATGGACTATCATACTAGAATTAATCTAGTAGATTATGTCTATACCATAATAAGGAGGTTTGTATACCCAATAAATGTAAGGGAAACACGTATGACAAATAAAACTGTAGAAAAATATACTAAATCTCTACTGACAGTTATTGGCATATGTATAGGGGCACCTATGGCACTCGTAGATAATCCCCATAAGTTTGTGGCCCATTTGTTACGTTTCATACAAAAAACGAACAAAAGTAACAAAAAATCGAACGCGATCAAACAGTAACAAAAAAATTGTGATCGAGAACACGTGGCCGACATTGAAGAGATTTTGAAAATGTTACAAAGGACCACCTCCGCCTGTTGAATATTTAAATGAATATCAATCTTATTAAGTTCAAACAAGACACAAATGAGAGAAGCCATTATCAAGAAAGCTACGAGACACCGGATGTATTATCAATTTACTTCAAAATGTTGTCGAAAGATGAATACTTCATGAAGCTTAAGGAAACACAGATTGATAGTTGTCACCGATCGATATCAGCCGAAGTATACGGTACATCAAAAATGGGCCACATAAATTTCGTTTGGTTTTTGACATTAAGTTCCTTGATCGACGATGATAAACTTCCACATATCGAATCAAAATGCGCATAAGATTTTGATGCGAGTTTAATTTACGTCAACTGTCACCCTGTATCCGTTAACAGTCAATAATATAGCTGCACTAGATTATTTAGCAGTAATATGTAATAATAAAAACAGAGAGGACCTTTTAAACTTAAATGAAAGATAAACTGCAATGTGCATCGAAATATTTAACAAAAGCTACCTATAACCGTATAAAAACGAGGGACATCAAAATCGATATGGGCACGGTCAACGCAAACTTGTCTAACCGAAAGATATGCGACGTGCAACAGAGATAGCAGATAAAACACTAAAGATAGAGCGAGAGGTGTACAATAGTACGTTAGTTGCAGCTGTCGCACACGTCACAAGGGGTCTATGGAGTAAATGGACCCGCTCAACCGTAGACTCGAGGATAAACAGTTTGTATGGAGCCATGTTCAACTTTTGTAAAATTATGTTAGCAAGGATATACGTACTCTAACGATTTTATATAGACATCTTTGTGCGACAAAATTATTAAAATGTTTTTTTCTAAATACCATATTATTTTTTAATAATTAATTATGTTTAATGAGAAAAAGTTGGGAATTAATAACTTGAAACTAACTTCTCATTGACCAAGAATGTAATTATATACTTACTCGTATGAAATTTTATTTAGACGTATCTTTGTGCGACACTTTTATAATCTCCAGAAATCATTAAAACTTTTTTTTTTCGGAATACCATAACCATTTTTCGTAATTATCTTCAAAATTATTATTATTTATCTTTTCGAATGTTTGAGAATTACCTTGAAACTAATTTCTTATTGATCAAGAATGTAATTGTTCGCATTTTATCTAATTAATGATAGTCCATAAAAGGTAATGTTTCGTACTATTCCAGGGCTATTGTTCCAATTCACATAATGCTTAGTTCCAATACAATGCAGGTAACACCCACACATGTTTAGCACTTATATGAGGCTGCCAGCAATACCAATAGTTTGCAGGACAGTCTTAAATATTTCATTAAGTTTATTCTTCTATATTATTTGTAATATGTTGTACTCCCAATTATACTTTAATTTAGTAAGGTTAAATTCATTTTTATGAAAATAACAGCAGACATGTTTAAATCAGATGAATTGTCTACTTTTATAAATAATGAAAAATCACGTCTAAGCACTAAGCACACTTTCATTTTATAAACTGGGTAACACTGGGTAAACTGGGTATAATTACGTCCCTATGTCCGCTTTTATTATTATCAACAGATGGGGACCTTGCACTAGAAAGCTAAGAGCAAGCATGCAAACAATTAGGTGTTTGTTCTGGTCCTTCGTGCGCCATCCACAGATAAGGTAGCCCTATAAATAAACTCCTAATTACTTCCTTTATTTAGCTTAGAAATTTCTACTCAAAATACACTGAACACTTTTTAATCTACTTTCTAAATGTTATCTCTAACACTTGTATTCTTAAGCTTTAGTATATTCAATGTTAATGAGGAGTTATACAATAATTATGAACGCGTAAGAAACGTAAATAGTTAAAACTTTAATACTAAAAACTTTTCTCATAGAAATGACATTAAACTTCCTCGATTACGTTGTGAATTCACATAAATGGCCGCAGCTCACACAGTGCCTACGATAAAATATTCAGAGTCGGATAATAAAGCACCAATTTCATGGTGTTCGGAACCGGCCGGCCGTTTTATTATTACCGTCGATGGATCATGCTCACCCACAATGGTGTCCATCATCTAGAATGGACTTGTTGAAAGCCGCTTATACTTCCAAGATTGGAGATCGGGCGGGTTTGACAACTTTTTTATAATTAGTATTCTGAGATTTTCTTTTATGTTTATTGATTTTCAACTATTAAATTCAAAGATACTGTATAATTACCTTTTGATACAATAAATATTATCTTAAGTTTAGTGAATGATATAAAATAAAACAGTAAATTTGGTATTTGGTGTAATTACGACACACTTTATTTTTAATCGTCCAGTTTCAAAACAGTATAATCTCATTGCTTAATACAAATCCAGTAAGCTAATGAACTGGTTTTAACTTAAGCCGAACAATCATAACAGAATCAGCTCATCAAAAAGCGATCATACCAATTCGATATGACGCTAAAGTATTTATGGATGATACGAAATCACCTTGTAATTGTCCAATCGTCATACATGCAAATGTTGCAATAAACATTGATATGAGAATCGAACTTCCAAACGGCCGTGAACGTTCATTGTTAAATTGCTTTTGATACCGTTATGAAGTATGAATCATACATGTTTGATTACAAGAAACATTCGTGTATGGGTATGAGAAACAAAAATGAACGTCCAAATTGTCTTTGTACACTAAATTTATTTGTTTCTTGATAATTAAAATTGTGGTTGTAGAAAGGCTAATCTGCACTCGAATATCTTTAAAAGTGTAGTATTTCAACTCAATGCGGAACTATTAATTGAACCAGATATAGAAATTCTTCAACGTCTTTCGAGGATAGCGATAATATATAACTTTTAGAATACAGTCAAAAGCGAAGCTCGCACTGTGTATCGACTAATTAATCATGAAAGCCGAAATGACGCCCAAATAGGATTATTAGAACCAGTGGCAATAAATACAAACCGGCCAGCTTCACAGAATTTGAGTTCTTATCTATAAACCATTAGGTCTATTTTGCCATAAGCCAATGCTTTAAGCTAATCGGTCCAATGTT
Source organism: Cecropterus lyciades (assembly GCA_002930495.1). NCBI lineage: Eukaryota > Metazoa > Arthropoda > Insecta > Lepidoptera > Hesperiidae > Cecropterus > Cecropterus lyciades. The sequence continues at coordinate 159,329 of MOOZ01000254.1, forward strand.
TTGTATCTACGATTACAGAGATCATCTGTCTTATACATGGACTCTATTGTAGCGCGACAGTTGTGGTATCCATGTTATTTTTCGAGTCTATTGAACTCGGCTAAAATTGTACAGTTCCGATCGTTAATTTGAATACATTTTGTTTAAATGGAGGTTCGTTTCAAGATGTCATATCTGAAAACTGATGTTCTGTTGTGATAGTCTCAGCTTAAATTAACTTTAAAGTGACTAAACTGCCTGATTTAAATATCAAGTCACACTAAATAATAATAATATAATGGATTTTGATGGACTGCAGGGTAACGAACTTGGATTATAATTTAAAAAGCTTTTGTTTAAACATTATTACAATGTTTTACATACGAAGTTGGAAAGTCGTTGAATTGTGGGCGATGTAGAATAGCGATAGAGGATGAATTTTATGATATCAATTTACCGCTGATTTTGCACATTAATCTTTTAATAGCAATATTTGTCGTAAACCATTCACAGAACCGTCTTCAGGTTTCTTCGATAAACACACATTTATAACCGGTTACGCTATTTGATGTTTGGAGCCATCAAAAGCATAATGTGGAGAAAATGGAAAGCTTACCGTGAAATCTTAAGCTGTATAATTACTGGATAGGCAGGTTATGCGTGAATTATGAAGACCTTATGATAGGGTCGAGCTGACGACTGGAACTTGTCAAATATAAGTGAATAATTTAAATTATTTATTAGTTCCAACGAATGGAGCTATTACTAACGAGATAATAATGTATTCAAAACAAATGTTAAAAACACATTAATAATACTTAGTGGAAAACCAATATTTTAAAGATTTCCGAAAATAAATGTTTATAATGTTTCTCTGCATGCCTGATATTATTGAAAGTATGTTTACAATAGCTTTCACATAATACATTATCATTGTAGATTTAATCTGTTACAACATAATGAGCAAAATGATCACAAGATAAAACGGATCAAATCCTGTCATATAAATGCATTAACCTCACTGTCCTATTCTTTGTGTTGAGAATCAATTATAATTTCACCCGATCGTTTAACCAATTTTAAATAAAAGGCATTGAACATTTATCCCTTTCATGAAGAAAATTGTTCTCCTTTTTAGGCACGACTGATTCAGAACTGCCGGTTATGTCATGAACGAGAGAATGTCATCTTTAATTAAATTCAATAGTCATGTCCAATTTTCTGGTAAAGGTTGGGCTATGGCTCCCGACCTAAGGGTTAAAATCCCGTGGAAATTGTCTTAATATTCCATATATGTCTGAGACAATAAGAAGAGCTTCACGTTTTGCAATAATGCACGTAATTTAGATCTAGAAAAGCTACCGACCCGGATTTAGCAGTACGGTCTTAAAATTGCACCTTTGAGACCGCGTTAAAACATATCCATATTACAGACTATAAAAAAAATAGTATCATCTAAAAAAAATACGGTCTTTAAAACTATTTTACACTCGAATTCTTAATCGTCACTGAAGGTCTTATGGGAAATAAAATTAAGCAAGCTTCCATATAAACTGATCCAATATTGGTAGCAAGTGAGATAATCTTACTCTTATTCTCTGGGGCCAAAGCACGCACTGTTTTGATCAATGTTGCGTTCGCACGAATCGTTGATCCCAAAGGCTTCCTATTTTACGGGATGTTATTCCGTGATATTGGAATAACTGGAAACGTTATTCAATATCGCAAAACTAAAGATCTCTTTTGTACGCTGCTGTATGTATGTCCTTAGATATTCGCTCATCATTCGATAGAAATCATTCGCAATCTTTTATACCTTAGTTGTATTAAGATACCATAAAAGGTACAACATAGGCAATCACATGGAAAATAAAGTTTAAATTGTCTTGCACTAATTTCCTCTCGAGCGTTTTGGGCGCATCTATATCAATTTAAATAATTACGATCGCGTGACTTATCACAGTGAAAGCAGCCTTTAAATTGTAATTTCGAAAACCTTTATGATGATGTACGAGCTCTGCCGGCGATGCATTATGGAAGCCGAATATTAAAAATTATAAAATGTCCTAACGTAATTTGTCAACACTGCCTAATTCTAAGGAACCGGATTATTAATAACTCTAGGCTTTATTATGAGATTTGGATGTTCTCACCAAATTCTTCATGAGTTGTGACATTCAACACTTGTTAAGTCATTTGAATAATTTCTAAGGAGATAAATAAAGTAGGTTTTTTTTTACATTTTGTGTATAGGTCATACACGATTATGTTTTAATATATATTGCTTATTAGTTGCTGTTTATTTCTATTTTTCTCTTTTGTTTCCTTGGCTCTTTATATAAACAGTATATATATATATATATATATATATATGAAGCAATTGGGGAAAGTATTTTTTGTGTCTAATTTAGTAGTAACTTAGTACTAATAACAAGGCAGATTGGTTAATGTTACTTCAAGAGTTTTAATCATTGCGCAATTGTATTCATTCCCTTTAAATATCTTATTTGTATTTAGTATAAATTTGTGATTACGAATTATGTTGATCACGTGTGAGTTTCCCACGTTTCGGATCGAAATACTTGTTACTTGGACTTACGACAGCAAAATAGCCGTTAAATGTGTCCAATTTTTTATTACCTTGCTTGCAACTGTGGTATGATTACCACAGTTGCAACCTCGGAGGAAGCATATATTATGACATACTGGAGTACTTAAATTGTTTTTTTAGTACCTCGAAAAAATCTAAGCCTCCATAAACAATAATAAAAATATACGACAGTTGCCATAGATAAATATTTTACGGTGTAGTAACTTACGTAATAGATCTAGTAATACTTATTATTACGGCTATTCCTAACCAATTACCCAGAGAGACGAAAGAGTCAACGAGTGAAAGAATAAGACAGACACAAAAAACCGGATCCGCAATACTGGTCATAATCCGACAGACGTTGCACTTTCCAGATTAAAAAGATAAAACTTTGACCACAGACTACCCAAATAAATCATAGACAGAGGTGAATCACAGTTCCAAGAAAGCGGAAACGACCAAATTCCCGCCGTTTTTTGTTCTGTTACCCGGCGGATTGAAAGAGTCTGGACGCCATGACAGTTTAGAGCAATGCGGCTCGAACTAGTGCGTGGTAGGGACTTTAAAAAGTAAACGGTTATGTCCTAATATTTAGGATTATACGAGATTAACTAAATTGTATGCTATGTAAGATATTATGATTTTTAATGTATACGCAATTATATTTGGATGGTAAATGTTTTTATCATTGCTACAAATCCAAGTCCACATTGATTCTCGCATTTCCAAATATACTGCCGATCTAGACAGACTGAAAACTAACCTAAGCTTATAAAATGGCTTTGTTTGTATAACTTAACCAAGATCAACAAATTCTCCATGAAAGACATAACACAGCCACAGTTCTTAACACAGCCGAAGTGAGATCCGGGCGCCATGATAGTTGTCGTTTCAATTGGGTCGGTTAGCGGACACCTGCGCCGTACCCGGCAAATCTCGGAGGGTGCGCGCCCTAGGGACGAGCAGGTAACTGTTTCGGTAAGTTTGCGAGCTCTATAACGAACTTTTGGGGCGACCTTCGGTTATTTTGGATATTTATGCATTATGTCGCCGCCGTTTAGAGACTGTATCGTAAAAGAAAAACAATCTAATTATTCCTCTTAAAAGGTGATTATATCTTTGTCTTATCAACTTATTTACATCTTTTTAAGGTCCCGTATCAAAAAGGTAAAAATGAAACCCTTTGACTGAGCCTCCGCTGTTAGTCACTCTTTCTCAGTGGTATCTCTTGAAGTGCAACAGATAAATAATAATAAACTTTCATGAGTGTATTACTATAGTTGCTATGATAACAAATTCTAAAATTAAGAAAAATACTAAAAAATATGGAGGGTTTCCATTTCCAAAAAAAAATCTATTTCAACATTATTGTTTTTTTTTTATGAAAAAAAATTGTATATGAAATTAAAAAGAAAAAAAAATGAATAAAATATGAAATTTTGTTAGTTTTTATTTTGCAGGATTTGTTACAGAAGAAAATATCAGACAGTTTGACACATCTGTATCCATGAGAAAACTAACTTTAAGACAGCTTCATGGCACAAAATAAAACAATCATTTGAATATTACAAACCCCAGCGAGCGTTACGAAGTTGTTACTCAACGTGAGCTAAAAAGTTCACGTGGTATTTGTTTTGCGTCGGATGATTACATTTAATTCCTGGATAAGAACAATCGTAATTACAGAGTGCGGTGTAAAAGAAAACCGGCTAACATCTCACCTATTACGCAACGGTGTGATGTACAGTCGCATTCATTGTGAATATGATATGGTATGATGTTCGTTATTCGTTAGACAAATTATAAGCAATCTCGTATTACGTTAAGTTATATTGTTGCTTCATCAACTTAGAGACATGCTATCAACATTTTATATTGTAAATTATAAGTATAACCAGTCACATTATTTTTATTTCGTGGTCGCAATAAACATAGGTATTTAATGATTTAAATACAATATTTACGTTTTATATTTCAACTGTCTTTATTTGAGTTTCCAAAAAATATTTCATCTGTCACAAACGAATTCTTTTTACTTTTTCTTTTTACTTATGTTACCTTTACGCGATATTTTAATAATGCAAGTTTTCTAGAGTTTTCCAAAGACATGATATTATATTGTATTGTATATTAGGTATATTAGCTATTTTATCGGAACAACGAATGTTAAAAAAACAATTTTTACGTAAAAACGAAAAATTTTACAATTATTGTTATTACTTTTCAATGCAAAATTTGTAGATACTAATGTGTATCGGTTTTAAATCGCTATAACAAAATTTTCAAATAAACTAAACTTGAAAAATCTACGGTGTAAATCCTAAAAAGTTGACAGTGACTGTACTTGAAAACCCAAGTATATTTTATCACCAGACGAATCCATAAATCGTAACTGTAATATAAGCCATTCTTTTTATATGTACATCGCAAGCTCGCGTGAGTTCGCGTCAAATTTTCTCATAGACACTGACAAAAAAAAAACAAAGAATCGGAGGCCATAATTAATATCGCGCCCGGCATGACAGTACTTATGTAATTAGACGCCAATGTTGAAACTAGCAGCCATTTTATACGCTGCCATAAATAGCTACCTAGAATGAGCGTTTAAAGTTACTTATCACAGATTACAAATCAATACAATTTGTAATGTTGTCTATGATTTAAACATAGCTGCCAGTTTCTAAGATCGAAAACCTTTTGTGTTATAAAAATAACATAAAATGATAAACGCTTTCTACACTCATAGCCCCACAGTAGGATTTTCTCCTGTGTCGTGGGTGCCATGGACACAGAAAAACGAATTAACAAACACCCGGACCCAGAACAGAAATCTAAACTCATCATTCAGATGTCTGTCTAGCCGGGGATCGCACCCGGGACCCACTGCGTGTCAGACCGGTATGGTGACCTCTCCGCCACGCGGGTCGTCAAAATAAAATGATGATAACCTTTGTATTTTTTTAGATCGGTCTGTAGGGGCTTTTCCTTAAAATGCTATATCTTAATGTATTTTGACATACAGCAAGAACTTTAAATATAGGTACTACAAAATTTATCACACAATTGATAACTAAAATAAAGTCAGAAATAGTTTTTTTAATTATCTGTTTTACGCGTTTCTGTAATAATTACACAAAAACGTCAATGTAATTATTATATATATTATATGTTTGTAATACATAGTTATTGTCCTACCTATGTATTTGATTAAACTCACTCTCACATTAATTTTAGGCAAAGGTACATTTAGTGAAAAAGCAACAGTTTAATTTTCACGCGCTTTTGGCGTAAAGGCTCTATAAATGGGACAGTACGACGGTAAGAATTTAGTGTAATTCATTTTTTTATGAGTAACAAATTTTGTTTGCGATCACGGTACCCTAAAACTTGATTCCTTATAGCTTTAAGTATCAATTTCAGATAATAACTTCCCTGTGATATTATTGCATCGTTTTTACGCCGCTTTTTAACTTCAAAGCCACTTGCGATAATGACTCATACGATAGTTACTTGCAAACTTTAATGTAACTTCATGCTTTTAGCGCAAAAAAGATTAATATTTATTTAACGAGAGTAAAAAATCGATTAAACGCCGGCCAAGCTTCTCTTTTTTCAACGACTAAAAGAAAAAATGTTATTTTGTTTATTTAGGTATCATTAAAAAATGATCACTTGTTTTGATGGCGTAAAAAATGTCAGGATTAAAGCTAGGGAGATCTTTGCGACTAAAAATAAATGATTCTATCAGTCGTCAGCAAAAACGTACAATATGGTTTATATAGTACAGTAAGGCATACACTAATACGAAGCATCATAACAGTCCTATGAACTAACATCCCATCTGTAAAAACTTCACATTGGATTCCATTACAACTGCCGCCCATAGACATGAAATGTATTCAGCTTCATATAAAAAATAATAATAATAATAATAAAAACGCTTTCTACACTCCTATGAGTGTCCTGAGAAAATCCTAGTGTGGTGATAGCCCCACACTAGGATTTTCTCCTGTGTCGTGGGTGCCATGGACACACAAAGACGAATACAC
>MOOZ01000254.1:165966-176038 GCA_002930495.1 Cecropterus lyciades
ACCTAAACTCATCATTCAGATTTCTATCTGGCCGGGGATCGAACCCGGGACCCACTGCGTGTCAGACCGGTATGGTGACCGCTCCGCCACGCGGGTCGTCAAATATAAAACTTCGTTGCTACTTCCGAGGCCTCAGATGGTCGCCTTAAATGAAACTGATCCGCAAATAACACCCTTCCACTGTGACGCAAGAACTGCTTCACACTAGAAATAAGTTCTTCTGGTACAACACAAAATTAAATCACCAAACCTGTCCTAGCCTGCTTGGTCTAATGAACCAATAACTTCAAAATCACACTAAACCTAACTAGTAAACCAATAACCTACCTTTTATTTTCAGGGTACCTTGCATCACTCCTTGGACAATTCTCACGCATACCATTGCTCAACAGGTCTAACTATATCAGGCCTTACGTGCTCACAAGGGCCTGATGACCCGACTATAATGACCTTCTGGGCGCAGTAGCAACGCAATTGCGAGGCGCGGTCGAGAGCCAGATGTGGTGTGCGTACCGTTTCATTAGTGCTCCAGTGTAAGAGATAATCAGTATAATTAGTGATCGCCCCATCTAGATGTAAGTGATACGGGACCACGCATTATCGTCAGCGGGTGTGTGTCTGTCAGTTCGTTGGAATTGGGGCATGAGAAACTGGTCAGCGTTAAAGTTACTATCAATAAGAAAACGTTTTATTAAATTTATGTTGGAGAAGCTAATGCTTTGAATCCTTTAGGTGCTAAATTAGAAAACTTATATTACTCGTATCTTATACGGATTGTACCGAACTCTACAGAGAAAAGTGCTTATCATTGTTGTTATAAGGCAAAAATAGGCGGTGTTAGAGTGGTAGCTGTGTGGTAGATAGTGATAGTTTTAGCATCGTTAGAATTTTTATGAAAATTCCAACACAGAATCTTTGGAATACACGTTTGAGAGCTAAAAGCTTTAGAGCTCGGTAAAACAGTGTCTTAATGAGAATTAGAAGCTTTTCATTAACATAACTCTAGTTATCAACATGAACATCCTTTATAAAATAGTACATTTATTACTGTTACAGTACATAATGTGTGATTGTTTGTTATTTCACGGAATTGGAACAGAACATTACTCAATTGCATTAGATATTATTTTATACTCATACTTGAATGCATTAATTGATATTAAACATTTATGTTGATTTCAAAGTGGAAACTCCACATCTGAACGCCACGTCTACTTCTGGCTAATAACAGCAGTGTCATGCGCTGCTATATTCTAGTCGGAAGTGTGTGGTAATAAGTATGTCTCTACTTATCCCAGGCGTTCCAACTTAATCCACAGGGTAAGCAAGGCATCTGTGGCCAACCTTAGGTAAGAATGTGATCTTATCTGGGATTGACTACATATTGCTGTGGCCATCAGGTTGCCATTTGAAGGTGATAGAATTATAACTATATAGAATAACAGCAGTGTTATGCGCTGTTGTGTTCTGGTCTGAAGGCTGTGGTAAGAGAGACATACATTTCCGGGGCATTTCATCTTAGCCCTCAGGTGTAGCAACACATCTGTGGCTAACCTTAGGTGATACTTTGATCTTACCTAGGGTTGCTTACAGATGTCCATGGGCGGCACTAGCCACTTACCATCAAATGGGCTGCATGCTCATTTGCTACTTCAATACTATAAAAAAGATAAACTGCATGAAAATTTTCTCTAATAAAAAAATACCTTAAGAACTACAATTCTACTTTGAATTGTTGACAGATTAGTGACAGCGACTATTCAACAAATGGACATGCAAGCTACCTCTAATTCGTCAAAAAACTATGAAAATACAAAAAATAGTACTGAATAGAAAAACTTAAGTGAGCAATTGTTTACCTTGAAGTATTTTATAACTCATCTCGAAATTTTGTACCTGTCTTAAAACAATGCAATGATCAGGTACCCTTACGTGTTCAACCGAACATCACCCTTATGACGTATGTAATAAAGCTCAAAAGACGCGTTAAATTAAGATATCTTAATACGTAACGAAAGCAGGTAGACATTACGGTTAAGATACATACACATTGGCCTTGCCGTAGACTTCTTTAATCAACCCCCGATAAGATCAGTCTTACCTAAAATTGGCCACATGCCTTGCTGCTCCTCAGAACTAAGTTGGAGCGCCTTGGATAAATATGTCTTTAAGACAAACTTCAACATAGAACTCAGCAGCACTCAGCAATGCTGTTATTATCTAGAAATAGGTTTCGCGGAGTCGAACAAAGGGTTCCTTCGTTAATGTGCTGTGTGTAACTACCTTAAGGAAGGTTGAAACAAAGTTTACGAGTAGTACTTATTTCATGAATGGATGGCAACGATGCACCTGTTACCGACACCGGATTTGAACCAGTTCCGGTTTACAATTTAACTGCACTGTTGTACTGAATGAAATTTTTGTTTTTCACAAACTCATTGATTTGTTTAATCTTTCCTTTCCTTCATTGATGGTTTGCAGTTTAAATATTCGGGTTGATTTTCACCACTCTATTTTGGACCGGCTGCATCACCTATGTATCAGCTATATAAATAGGAGGGTGTCTTACCTGCCTTAGCATAGGCGACAAAAGAAATATTTATCAAGCAGAAATACCTTATTGAATTTTGTCGACACACTTAAGAATACATTTATTCCGCCCCTGTCTCACTCCCTGCCTTTTTAGCATACTGGGAATATTTTAGACACTTTTTAATTTTTTCGATGACCGCCGTTCTTTATCATTTATCGACAGGGATCACTCATCTTTAGACTATCCTCGTATGCCACAAAATTAAAAAAAAAATCAAAACAAGGCATGCTGGTTCAAAAGCTACCAATATAGGTCGAATAACACCCTAAAGCTTATAAAGCTCTCGTACACTGTCCAGGTCAGGGTCAGGATAAAGACGTATCAACCGCGTCCGGCGGAAGCGGTCCGATAGTCCCCGGAAGGACCGGAAGTCATATCGTGTGAACCGCCGATATCTGACCGTCAGTTACAATGCGTTAAATCTAGTTATGTCACTAAACCCAAATATGTATTGTACATGACCCCTTTAAAATAATTATAGGTAGAACGGTGGTAGAAGAATCATAACTACACCTATTTCTGCCTAATAACAGCAGTTTTATGCATTACTGCGTTCTGGTCTGAAGAGTGTGGTAAGGGTATCAAAGATATTCTAATCTCAGGGGTAGGAACGCATCTGTGGCTAACCTCAGGCAAGGCTAACTTATAACTGGGGCTGATTACAGGTGCCCATGGGCAGCAGCGGCCACTTACCATCAGATGGACGTGTTCGTTCTATAAAATAAAAAAAATACGCTCTTACCCGAAGGCCATAAAACATTCGCTCCAATCTTCAAATTACTCTGCGCTGCAAGCGTCAGTATTGATTTTGATCTTTTAAGGCTAAGAAAGAAATTTCACACCATTGTAGCGACATTTATTAAAATTTGTTCAATGCTAACGCCTGAAGCGCCAAGCAAACGTTTAGTGGCTGAATGAGTATACTATAAACATAACTCTGAATAAGGAGTTAGTTCACTTCACACACATTAAAGAACTAGTATTTTTTGGGCCAGATCTCACATAATTAAATTTTTCATTAAGACATTTCCCGTCGTTCTTAAATCAGTGATGATTTAAGAACGACGTAAAAGGCAAAATTTATTCTTACCGTATCACAGATTATGTTACTCTCACCGTTTAGAAATTAGCATTACCAATAGTCATTTACAAAAGTCCAAAATAGACTTTTATTGTATTTGACACATAAGTGCATATCACGACTGCGACCTCGCCACTCACTCGTCATCATGTCATTATACTTTTTGTTATCCCTTGTTCTCGTTTTGTTTCAAATCCGGCTTCTAATCGCTATAATATAGGTTATACAGGTAAAAGTTATATAAAATTATTATTGGTGGTTGTCGGTTTATCATACTTCACACTTATTTATATTTTTAATACATAATATTATAAGGCTGAAGAGTTTATTTGTTAGGTTAAACGCGCCAATCTCGAGAACTACTGGTTCAAATGAAAAAAATTTTTAGCGTTGACTGGTCCATTTATTGAGGAAAGCTATAGACTATGTAACATCGCGCTATATTTGTTTGTATGTTTTTTCTTATGCAGTAGCGGATAAAACCACGGGGTTAGTAAGGAAAAAGAAAATCTGTAATATGTAAAATTCTAAAAAGTCTTCTATTTTGCTAGAATCGTCAGTATGCGATTTATCTAAACCTATTAATAAAAATTGATTACTCTTATTAATAGGTACTAGTTGCCCTTCGCAGCGGTCGAAATTCGACCGTAATTAAACCCAACTTATTTTTTCTACTACACACTTTTTATACGTATTTTCCTCTGTAAATTAAATTTAAAATTATTTTTTAAATTTTCATTATAGGGAAATGAGATTTTTTTGAGTAAATTGCATTTAAAAGCAATAACGCATTATTTGACATACACATCTGACATATGACAATGTCAGCAACAAAGTCAGCGTGTAACAAATCCGTGTGTTTGTGTGTGTCAAATGCATGATAATGTGTGTAATGTTTTATTTAATAATTTAATGTACTTTATGTGCATTATTATTGAAAAATATTAGCGTTCTTTCTCTTCCACTCTTCACTTCTCTTCCCTACATATGAACTATAAGTGTGCCAAATTTCATACCTCCGTCTTTTTGTAAAAAGGGGTCCAAAGTTTTTGCTTTACGTATTAATATATAGATAACATACGTTGAAAGATCACGTCAAGTAAACACTTAATCTTTATTTCATTAAAATCGAATAACATCTCGTCTTTCAAAAAAATACCATTCAATAATAAGACCGCAACTCACAGCTTGTCAGGGAGAAAAACCAAGGCACAACCCACTCCCAGACACCACGGCCCAGTTGCGGAGAATTATTTCATAATCCAATTACTGTTCCTAACCTTATTGCACTTGTGACATGCAAATTGGTCCTGTGACACTGACAGTATAATTAGGCGCTGGTGAGCCGTAGGTGTATGTACCTGCCTTAATGTGTGTCCTGCGGTTGACAAGGGCTGGACCTGACACTTAAGAACGTTCTCGTTTGGAAATTAATAAAATAATATACATTCATCTATTTTAAATACTGTATTATAGTGTTTAAGTTTTCCATACAAGTTTTTGTTCTGTCTATAGTTTGTTTGGGAAATCGCATGTCTTGTATTTTTTGTTGCTGATTTTTTGTCGTTATTGTTTTCTTGGTGCACATACTCATATGTGTGTTATTGCAAGTTTATATCATTTTATGTTTATAACTTATAAAGTACTAAGCGTTAACTTATAAGCAAAAAGCGCGTCGACTCTTTATTTTCGTTACATTACTATTGCAACAAATACATAAAAAATATATATGTTTACACTTTATAAAACCACTTTCACTATTCTACATAATAATGCAGACATTTTGAAGTCATTACGGATTAAAAATGCCGTAAATGCATTTCGAATATCAGTTACAAAAGAACCCGCTTCAATACATAGTAAACTGACAAATAAACAACATGTAATGGATTTTAATTAATAATATATTCTTTTGCACTTTACTTATCAGTGATTTCCGGACAGGTCTGGCAGCCCTGTGATACTTGCAACACAATTCCTTTCGCTTCGAATTTACAAGTCAGGCGTGAAGCGACTTGATAGATGTATGCAAGTAGGTAATTATTGAAATAAATCCCCAGACGATAAAACGAGTAGCATAGGTAACAAAGATTAAATTAATCTTAATATATACCTACACAAAAACATGAAGCATGAATCACACAGCGGTTACGATTTCAATTAGTGTGGGTATTGTTACACAATTCTATCTTAGATTGTCTGTTACGAGAAAACTCCTAAACGCATGCTACCTACTTTACTATACTAAATTTACCTGTTATGAAAAGTTGAAAACAAAATTAGATAGGTAGGTAATTTAAATTAAGTCTGTGAAGAAATCTCAACTAAACGGGACGATGAGTATTAATGTTTTAAAATTAGGCTGTTTAAATATATATTTAAGTCAAAGGATCTATCTTAATGGTATCTTCTTAGGATTTTCATCATGTTAATAGCCGTTTGTGTCATTTACAACTATTTGGCTCTTCCAGTGGAAATTACAAAATATCATTAGTGCAAATCAAAATGAGTAATGAATTAATTGGCTGAATTTTAAGTGATATCTTTGCCTACTGACAGTCTCATTTGAGAATAAGAAAAAGACAGTCACCCGAAAAAAGCGCGCGAATGTTATAGAATGAACAAATAAATTTTATTTGAACAATATCTGTGGCTGAAGTAAAAGTCTGTATTCACGTAACTTATTAGTGGCGCTTCGGAAACTCGCAACAAGTTCAATGCAAGCGCGACCATACCATAATGTATATTTGATTACGGCGATCAAGTACCGTTGTTGTTCAGCCCAAATGAAACAATGATCGTGATAATCCATCACCGGATAGACAGCCGATTATTATCTTGCTTAGGTGTTTGTACAGACGGCGAGCCACTCTGTGAGTCTGTGCGTCGTTACTCAAAGTTAAGTTTGTGGAACATTGTCGTATTATTTTTCAAGACTGAAGTAGGTGAGTACTTATCACAAATGTTTATTGATATTATAAAGTATTATAAATATATAATAACTATGCGAAAATGAGTTTAAAAAATTGAGTAAAAAGAAAATTACTCTCATGAGAAAAAAAAACAATTTTTAATTGAATGTGATACAATTTCTTTTGAAGGCGAAAGAAAAAGAATAAATTGGCTTACCAATTGAACCATTTTTACCCTAATATCATTATTGATATTTTAATTATTTCAAGGTCTCTGTCATTTGGAGTAAGAAACATAATTATAAAATAGCAATTTTGGTGACATTATTCATTTAAACAAGTAACAAAGTAAAGCAAATCAGTATAGGTAAGTTAGGTTAGGTTACATTTACATTAGGATGGACCCGAGTCGCAGGCGCGCGCGGGTGTCGGCGCGCGCCTCTGAGGCGATGCACGGGGTAGTTCAACACCTCACTACCCCGTGCAGAAGACGAGGCCCGGACAGACCCGGCCAGAACTAGTGTGGGACTGCGGAAGAATTTGGATTCCCGCGGCCCCGCGCGCACGTGCGAGAAGACACCGGGTCGGTTTTAGCCGGTAAGAGACCGGCACACCCCTCCGCCTTGCCCCAGGCGGAGGTAGTCCATGAGGATTTCCCCCCGTAAAAAAAATTTAGTTACATTTCTAACCTAACTTTAGAGTTAGCCCAAGGTTAGCCCAAGCCTCAAAACAATAAGAAAACACCATGTAAGATTAACATAAATTAATTAAATTAGATTACAATAGCATATCAATATATATGGATGTATCGAGATGAAGATAAACCTTTCACATTGAGCAACATAAGCAATTAGTACACAGTCATTGATTTTAAGATTGACAGACGTAAGAATTAGTTTCAAAGTGTACAGCAATGACCGTATCGCAAATGCAGCTAACGGGACTTGGTCATAGATGTCTTGACCAACCAATTGTTTAGATTCTGACACTTTTTAAATATTTGCTATTGTTTAATACAAATAAAATAATGATTATATTTATAAAATATGATAATGTGGAAGATATACATATATTATTCAAGAATAAGCTTTCTGAGTGTAAGATATGGGTTGTTATAAATGTCATTTTTTTATTTAAAAAAGTATTTTTGAATTTATTAATTCCATTATAATACTACATTATAAACAATTATCAATTTTATAAATTGAATATTTAATCGCCCTTAATAATTTTCATCCATTATTCATCTTCTAAAATATTGACTTCCAATTAAAAGCTTTCATCGCTTGCTATCATAAGGCGACCAAAAGCTGGCCCATTACAATAATAATAATAAACAAAAAAAAAACAAAATCAAAACTTTAAAAGTAACTCTACAAACCAATACCAATAAACTCCCAATTAATATCAAAGGGACGTATTGTGTCATGCTGGGAGGATCATTGCTCATAAACAAATAAACATAGGCAAATAGATTCAATGGGTGTTCACGTAATAAGTCGGATAATAAGCCATCAATTAATATCGATTTTGATTGAAGAATTCCTAATACCACTCTAGAATAGGAATTTGATGGACAAACTCACCCACACATTTAATGTTGCCTACTTGTTCAACGATAAGCGATAAACGATGAGCGATTAACGATTATTCAATGAAGAGGATATTGTGTAGTGCACATAATAACAATGTAAATTTAAAATAAAGAACTTTTGCAACGATGTAGATGCAAGCATTGACTGTCTACGTACGCATCAATTTCTATCACACTTTTATTATGACGACCGACGACTTGTTATAGCGGTCAACATACCGGTACTATCTCTATCATTGGCCATTTTGTGAGTAAACATATATATAACATTGCATTTTGCATAACATTAATTGGATAATCCAAACCGCAATGATGCAAACTGCAAAAGGTCCATAAGAAATGTCAGTGAATAACTTTCATCAGCAACGATGACATGATCACAATAAGTTAATCTTGTTCTTATATTCCAATAAATATCGCCTAACTTTACCTTTGCAGTAAAACAAGTGGTTTAAGTCATCTTTATTCCGAGTACATAGTTGAATTTGAATGTTAATAAGATCGCTGCATTAACGGATAAGAGACGGGTTTCGATATGTGATACGTGGGAAGTTCCGTCCCTTAGACGAACATAAAAGCACAAATAAACGGTAATAGCGATGTATTTGGCTATCGAGTTACATTCAATATAAAACTAGTTCTGTCACTCTATCACACTTTCTTTGGCGAACCCGTTCGTCGAGATCAGATACAATCACGTCGTAAACTATTTGAACTCTATTTAATAAGTATTGGCGCCAAATATAGCTCTCCGTGACAATTGTTGAGATTTTATTATTTGATTTGCATTTAGATCTGTTCCTTAGCCCAAATGTCACGGAATCAAATAAAATAATAAACATACATTTATGATTTGAATATTGATTCCGAATATTTTCCATAAAGAACAACAAACGAAAAATTTTGCAATTTAAAATACTTATTACTCATTTTGTCATACGGAGAGTGTAAGTATCTAACTAAAATTATAAAGAATATTAAAACATTTTCAGACGTATTAAAATAATAGCTTCTCCTCACGGTTCTGTCCGCTTGGGTCGCGTTTATCATTGTATAGAGTATCCTATGTGTTTATCTAATAAACTTTCTATATTGGAACACAGACTACTTATTGAATTTGGATTCAATTTGGAAATCCGATCAGAAGTTTTTGCGTAAGAATATCAATCTTTCTCCTCTAAAATATTAGTAAGACAGACCATGTACAACAAAGCGCTTCAGAACAGGTATAACTGAACCACACCGTTGAGTATTCAAATTACATTTTTCCATCCCATCCGAGCATAGCCCGGAGCGATGTTTGGCGATCGTGACACCGGCGCGGGCGCAGGCTTATTATTACAGCAAACGGACGTAGCCGGACGCACCGATAACCACTTGTGCATATGCATACGATACTATGCAAACACTTACCTAAAAGTAGGGATGAAATGAAACGAGTACTTCGTCGATACATTCCTTCCGGTATCAGGTACTTTTTGTATGGATACTTTGTATCGCTGAAAAATACTCCTTTCGTGTATACAATACGAGTAGGTACGTACTTTTTATCGATACCTACCTGATCATATCACATAAACTTTGTCGGTTCCTCTATACCTTGCGAAAATTTATTTTCCAAACGCAACAGAACATAAATCTTCTAACAGACAAACACTTAGAAAAAAATACTTTTGGAGTGTATAAAAATCTATTCAAAACTTAAATTTTCAAACCAATGCAATAAGTACTTGTTGCTAAATTGATTTATTTGGTTCAAAATTTTACAAAAAAAATCTATCGATATGAGTAAGTATGGATACTTTACCGCCGATCCTGTACCGATACTTCAATGGTTCATCCCTACCTAGAAGATGCATTTAACATGGACACCTCTGTTTAAAACTCATTCT
>MOOZ01000254.1:177214-187712 GCA_002930495.1 Cecropterus lyciades
CTTGTTGCTAAATTGATTTATTTGCTTTAAAATTTTACAAAAAAAATCTATCGATATGATTAAGTATGGATACTTTACCGCCGATCCTGTACCGATACTTCAATGGTTCATCCCTACCTAGAAGATGCATTTAACATGGACACCTCTGTTTAAAACTCATTCTTGTTGCACACGGTAAAAGGTTTATAGTATTCTTAAAGGATTGGAAGAGAGTTCTAAGATTTTAGCGACGTCCTACAACGGCTCGATCATTGTTTATAAAAGATTATTTCTATCTCACGTTATAAGCCAGTAGCATTCATACGTACTTTGTGATTATGTAAACGATTCTATCGACTAATGAATTATCTTTAAAAACAATAAACGTAAACTTAATTGAATCAGTTGTTAATTTCTATTTATAAAGTAGTAAATTAGAGAAAATCCTTAAAATTACAGAAAAAAAACTAAAAACGCACATGTATCTCCTTTTAAAAAATGGGCTATGTAAAATTACTCCAAATTATATAAATAAATAATTTTAGATTTTTGTAACCTAGATATACAACCCTGTACAACTATTAAAAACTTTGTATTTTCTAGTCAGTATATATAAAACAATAACCATGGGATGGGTGGGATGTACCACCGCCACACTTATTTCTAGCTTGAAGCAGTACTTGCGTTTCGATGGACAGGTGTGGTGGGCGGTTTACTTGTATTTGAGGCGATCATCTTAGTCCTCGGGAGTAGCAACGCATCTGTAATCGACGTCAGATAGGACACCTATATGAAGTTGTAAAAAGCTTTAAAATCCATGTTTGATACTTATTTTATAAAGATCAAGTCAATAAATTAAAATCCATGCTTTGATACCCATATAGAAGAGTTAATATCTACTCGTGTTTCAAAAATTTTAAAATCCCGCCACAGTTGAGAAACGCGTCGGTAACAACGCAGCCACGTTATCTACGTTGTTTGCGGACAAACAACAGGATCGGCGGACCTTGTTCAAACATGGACCCCACGGATGTTGACTGGTTTGGACCCGGCTCAGGCATGATGGCAAAATTTGTTACAATGAAACATTACTGAAGATTTCATTGTTCAAATCGTCTGGTACATTTAACTTTATTGCCTAACAATCCTTGACTATTTTTCATTTCAGTAGCATTTAAAAAAGAAAATTGACTTCAATGTATTGAATAGGTGCGTAACAGAAACAGTATAAGCGCTGTGAACTCATAATTCTCATTGAAAAATAAAGCTCAAAGTTCATCGTACGCTAAAGAACAATAATAGTAAAAGTTATAACGACAATTATAAAAGAGGCACACACGCAAACGAAAACAAAAAAGAAATAAGAAATTACAATTGTAGTATTTAAATTTACATCTTTCTTTAAAAACACAAAAAGCGCATCAATCGCTTTATAACATTATTAATAACCAACAATCGATGATTAGCAAGACGCCATATATTAAAGTAGGAATAGCGAATAACGTAAGTATTAAAATACAATAGTGAACTTTCGCATGAGAAACTAATATTTCCCAGACAATACCGACGCGAATAGGCAATAAAAAGGCGAATGTCTCAGCCACCGGCGCTGGAAAAAACCTCAAAACAATAATTCTTCATAATGATCCCGCATGGCCCGACAGTTTTCCAATAAAGACAGGAGGCCGAATGCTTAGTAGTCTTAAGATAAGGCTTGAAATTCTGTGACAATTATCCACTGTATCTAATAATATTACTTTAGTTTTAGATTTTGCAGTCATTACCCTGATAAATACAAATTCTACAATATTTAAAATTTTAAGTGAAGTGTTCTTAAAAATAAACTGAAATACATAGTCGATAATGAAGCAATTTTAATAAAATCCAAGATATTAAAAGATAACATGGTGGAATCAATTCAGGTCCATTTTAAGAGTTTTAGTAGTGTTGTAATGAAAAGTTGTTAAATTAAATAATACATTTGAATCGATTAATACATGCAGCTAGGTACATGGAACTTTATAGCCATCGAACTATCTAACTTGAAATGTTTAGATAAGACGATTGAATGAGATGGGATTTATGGAAATAGCATACGAAATTTACGGATCGTCAACTTGCACCTGCCAAATACTAAAGTATGGGGCAATAACCGGTCCAATATAACCGAAAACTACATTAGAATATCTTAAACGTATTGACACGGTTAGTATCTGAGGGTTCGTATCTTTATACATATTTTATTATCAATCTAATACTATGTAACGATTGGCCGTATCTGAGTAAAAGAACAGTTTCAATTTTTATTCTAAAAGTATTGAGTTTCTCAGACGAAAATGATAAAGCGCTTAGAAAAATTGTTACAAAATATATAACTTGTAGTATATAAAGTGACCGCGTGTGGTCCAAATGTTTTAGACGTATATGGTTGGTTATTGGTTCAAATTATTGAAGGTACTTCATATAAGGAATCGATTTGCACTTTGATAGACCGGTGCTATAATGCCAAATCACTATAATTGCTCCATGATTGAGATATTTATGAATTTATTGAGGACGAAATGGATTATCTGAAGCCTTACAAGTATGGTTTGATACTTATACAACAAAAACTGCAAATACTAGGACAGTATATGATTTTACACGGAACAAACATGCAACACATTTTGCTGATTTGGATTTTGTTCTGCCGAGAAAAAATATAGGATATACCAAAAATATACAGCTAATACAAGTTAACCAACTGTTCAAATATTCACAACTTCTTAGAGACAGGGCGTTGGAAGTAGCTTCGCAGAACAATCTCATGTCGCGAGCGGTCGATTGTCTCGAAACCAACACAGTTATTCCTGCCAATGCTGAACACCTCGTCATATGGCACATCGTAGGAATAAGGTTCAAAATGTAAGACGTAATAATGGAGCCTGCATGCTAAATATTAAGTGAGAAATTGGTCTTAGTTGAGATTTATAGGAGGGAGTACTGACCGTCGACTAGGGCTGACAAAGAATAAAACAA
Source organism: Cecropterus lyciades (assembly GCA_002930495.1). Classification (NCBI taxonomy): domain Eukaryota; kingdom Metazoa; phylum Arthropoda; class Insecta; order Lepidoptera; family Hesperiidae; genus Cecropterus; species Cecropterus lyciades. The sequence continues at coordinate 180,212 of MOOZ01000254.1, forward strand.
AAAAAATGTCATTACCCCTAAACTAATAAGGATCTGTGTTTATCCTTTTATCACAACTCTTTGGTGAGTATCAATTACCTGATTATATAGGAATCTTCGATCAATATATGTAGGTAACGATATCAAACCTATCTCAATTATTCTTCGTATTCAACGAAAGTTGTAATTTGTCAATTTGTACCCAGTAAAACTCAAATTTGGAAGAACTTCTAAGTTTTATAGAAAAAAATTGGACTGATTGATTATTAATAACTGGCGTAAACCGAGATTGACCACCAACCCTGACAGCGAACCCAATTGGCGAGCAGACAATTGACGGTTAATTGCGATTGTTTTAAAAGTGGAGCGTCGGCCGTGTTTATACAACAGTGACATGTGCATTTCGATACAAGCATGAGCGTAATCAAAACCCGACGTGACTTACATTTACCTACTCCAACATGTCGATGATGTCACTTCGATCTACCGATTCGGGACGCCTAACAGGAATGAGATTCGAAGTGTGCTAGAATCTGCATTACGGTTGGCAGTAGATTTTCTTGTTGTGGGAATCCTGTTGACCTTTCAAGCTATATTTGAATCTAAATCGTTTCTGATTTTGTATCGTGAACATGTTATTCATATCTGAGTGTCATAATGATATTACTATTAATATGATTACTAGCTGACCCGGCAAACGTTGTTTTCCATATAAATGATTAAATTACTAAAATGGCTATTAAAATAGGGGTTAGTGATAAAAGGGTAAAAATTTAGGATTGTATGTATTTTTAATGCCACATTATAGAAAAATAAAGACTAAAAAAATTGTCCAAAAATTAGAAAAAAATGTTAAAGGTGAATAACCCTTATCATTTAGGGGTATGAAAAATAGATAGTAGCCGATTCTCAGACCTGAATGCATATAAAATTTTGTAAAAATCGGTAAAGCCGTTTCGGAGGAATATGGTAACTAGCATTGTGACACGAAAATTTTAAATATAAGATATTACTAAAGTTACGAATTTTCAAGTAATTAAGCCTTTTTGTCCTACCTTACATAATGTTAGCTTTAATGTCTGTCCGCTGACTGTCTGACCACAATGTAATGTAGGCGTGCAAGAAAGCATCGTATCTGTGGTACGAGCACCATAAAACACAAATGCTTTCAACGACATTGTTACAACAGTGTCTATGATCAATGAACATGTACAACCATAAACAACACCTTGAAATGTTTATCATTGGACATACCAACAATTCTTCGGGCGACGATGACACGACGAGAAGATAGTTTGGGCACGCCATAAATTTAGTACATTTCTTGAGTTCCATGCTAATTGAATGATTCGGAATTTAAATCTTCGGAAAGAATCGAATAAAACGTCGACAATGCATTACGGAATGGAAAAGCTTTGAAGATAAGTATTCGAATTCTGTAGTAAGTTTCCCAGTAACATGATTGTGTGAAATTTTCTACTAAAAGAAACTTGAAACGTATTATAAATAAAGTGCACGCAACTTGGGAAACATCAGCAACACGGGGTACATTTCAAGCACTACTCGATATGAATCCCAAAGCAGAACTTTCCCTCAAAACGTCGTTTTATCGCCTAAATTTGTCCCTTTCTAAACAGAGTAAATAAAATAACACTAATATTGTGAGTTGATCAATATTCAAAAGTCCCACCAGGTCCCGACCACAGAAATCGTGTAGCAGCGCGTCGAATACTAAAGGGGCGTTGAAATTTGTATGCAGCTAGGTAAGCTTAGGCGAAGACGTCGTGCGGACTACGTACGGAATTAAACTGTTGTCGTTATCGCCACATCTAGTGTTTTGAATGTCCTTGCCCGTACGTTTCAGATGCCTATACGCATAATGCGCCTTTTTAATACACTCGCTGCAAATAAAGGAGTCTTCTAACGCGGAGAGCTTTATGGCAATTAACGTTTGTCTTATCAGTTACCAAAGTTTAAGCTTTATTTTTTAAATCTACTTCGTTTTCATCCATCGTGTACAATTTTATGACTTAATTTTTGAGTTTTTGGAAACCTACTTTTGATAATTTCTAACTTGACGAATTTCGTATCAGTTATACTGTCTTTATTTTATCTACATTAATTAATATTAACTAATAAAACTTCAAATGTTGCTTTCAAGTTTTAAGGATACACCAAAATTTATTTACTTATAACTAAATGTTTATTAAATTAAAAATAGCTTCTTCCCACAGTAACGATAGCATTGTTTGTCATCATTATGATTTCCACTAATCACAATTAATTTAAACTACTAATGCAGTTATCTGGGAAGTGAATTAAGACAATAGATTATAATAGACAATATTCATAATTCATCGCTTATCTGTTTACCAACTTTAATTTACTCAACTTCTCATAAAGTGACTATTTCTCACAAGTTACAATTTTTAAACTTTTGTGCTCGTTCTGAGAACTGCGCGTAACAAATAGATGTCTCGAGTTGCATATCGCAATCTCGACGTCAGCAGGTATGATTAAAATACATTAAAAAACGATGCGCTGACTCCACTCCAGTTTTTAAAACGAGTACTTACACAAGTACCACTAAACTGTGAGAACCAAGATATTACCCGACCGGATGAAAGGACGCAGAACACACGTAAAGCTCCCTTGCTCGATGCGCCAACGCAACGCGGCCGCGTTACCTCGCAGGCCGCGCTTTCATAAGCTCGGCCACTCTTCAAAATTACATACAACTACACAATATAACCACTTACCTTCTACACCGTCGATTTTGGCTGCCAGAGTCGACAGCAGAACGCCAATCGACAGCAAAGTAATCCCATAATCCGGTATAAAGTTTCTCGACCACATCTTGTAGCACAACATTCACACATGGATCACACACATTTGTTTTACTCCTTCTGTGTCGTTTAAGCACTGAATAATCAACACTCACGGAACTAAATGTAAGAACTGACACTTCATTTTGTTTTTGAACTGTTGTTACGTCGAAAACATTGATGTATTGGTCATTTTAGCGGTAAAACACGTTCAAACGAAACGTAAAGCCCGGTAGGATCATGCGCAGCCGCGTCCTGCTCGCATCTGACGGCTTTGTTCGTAAATACACAGCGTACGGTAAATCAAAATGGCGGCGGCCGCCCTGGTGTGCGTGTGCGCAGCCCAAAACAATGAGTATTATCCGTTTTCCTGTATTTGATTTTTATAAGCTTGTAGTATGAATCGTTCAATGCCTAAATAGTTATAATTTATGTTATCAGTACATTGGATTCCCGCGGGAAAACCGTGAGAACGCCGTTACACACACATACAAAGATACGCGAAGGAATGTTGATTCAATGGAGAAATCAAGCGATTCAACAGCGCTCGGCTATTGCAGCCAATAGTGAGCTTTCGAACTTTGTAGTTTTGTAGCCATAACAGAGATGGCGCTGATGAGGTATATTGTACGTAGTATAACTAAAAGAGAATTTTTAAAAGCTCTTTTAAATTTTTGAATACTTAATGTAAGTTTCATGATCCACAAACGGATGGTATGATACATTTATTTTTATTAAATCCTTAAAATCTCGCTTCATTATCTGATATAGGTAGTAAAACATTTGATCGATACTTAGGTTGCTACGGTCACACCAATGCGCGAAAAAGACAATCAAAATAACATTTGAAAAGGCGATATAACAGAAATTATTATTAAAAATGGCCATGTGCTATCAAAAACATCCATTTGAAATAGAAACCGAAGATCGTTTAACGACAATTAACACGAAAATATTTGAAATTAAGAAGAAAATACAATTGTCAGGTTTGTTTGTCTTCAAGTAAACTAATTGATAATGATCTTAGTGTACGTAAATCAATTGTTTTCTAATTAATATATACAACATAAATTGTTAATCGTACTATTTAACTAGAAATTCAAAACGATACCGACCCAATACTAATCTATAATAATGATTTTATGAATAATCTATTGATGAAAAAAAGGTACTTAACTCCATTAATTTATTTATGCAAGTAAGGAAAAAAATCAATGACTTATCAAAGCTACTCAAATAAACAAGATTTCATTTCCTATTCTCAATGTAGAAGGCCAAAGAAAGTCCCACTATGAAGAAAACGAGGCAGAGAAAAAACAAAATAATGATCTGATTGACACTCTTAAGAAGGAGATACGCGTACGAATCGATGAGCTGGCACAAGCGAAGGAGATCATTGGGGAAGACGAAGTTCAGGTCAAGAAGTACTTGAACGAAGTTTGTCCTATTGGCAGTAAAGGAGCAGATCTGGTAGAAATCAAATATATTTGATATTTTTAGTATATAAAAGTAGAGCGCAGCGCTAATCCAGTGTTGTGAATGAACAGTAATGTTTGAAATAATACACTTGAACACGAGGCTAACTTTTCATTTTTTTTTTGAAATTATGATAAGAAATAAACTTTGTGTTTTTACTCTCACAAAACTATTTCTAATACTACTACTATACTACGTTTATTAGATAAATGATTTCTGTCTAATTTCGCAAATTAGCATTATATAATTTTAAAATAACACATATATTTAAAAGGAATTAAAAATGGATATACTTGCAAAAATCTGATCTTATCTTATTTTAAGATGAAACACCTATAAGTTGTTTGCTACATCGACATTGTAATAAAAAATAACTTCTACTTAATTATAGTAAAAATTTATTTGATAATAGTCTTTATTTTCTTCCATGCAGATAATTCACAATCTAGATCTAAAAGTAATAGAGCAGCGGAAGATGCTGGATTTGCTGAAGTACGAGAAGAGAAGCAAAAAGAATAAACTAAAAGACCTGGAGAATGAGTACGAAAAGCTACTCATTGAGAATACTAAGAGTGCTTTAGTCAAGTCTAAGATATCTACTAGATCTAGAAAGGTAAGGGAAGGACAAAGAGTAGACAAAATGAAATAATTCTGATTGATGAGAAAGTTAGACCTTGCTTGCATCACATAAAGATCCCTTAGGCAACTACTTAACGTTCGTATAAAAATCGTACAAGAATGGGACCTTTGGGATGATTTTATACTCTTAAAGAAATCATGTCGTGACGAAAAAGATATGATAAATCAATATAATCATAATAAACAATATTTTCAGCACGTGTCTCATTTGGAAAACGAAATTCATAAGGTTCTTATACAATGGACTGAAGCTGAACTAGTTAAAAAGAAATATTCTTCTATTAGGTACGTAAGAACTGTTTTGTATGAAGATATTCCAACTTATTCCTTAGGAGATACGCATATATAGGAGACCTATAGGACTTTAACCATATTTGGGGTTGGTTGTTAGAATAAATGGGTTTTAACGGTCAGCTATTTCAATTTCACAATACAACCTAGTGTACTACAAAAATATAGGACGTGATTTTCGTTTCCAGACAAGCGCTGGTCGAAGATTCAGTGAAATTCGAAAGCTCTTTGGCAGGTATTGAAGGGCTTTTAGAGAAGCAGAGAGAAGAAATAAAGAAACTGGAGGTAATATTTTATACACGTATTGAAAAATCTCCAAATTTTTTTATCATCTTAAAAGCTACGCTATACTACGGTAAGTACTTAAAATTAATAATCAAATAACAAATGATACTAACAAGAGACTAAAATAAATATTTAAGGGGGCAACACATGTGGTTTTTTGCTCGATATTAATAACAGCGACATGTGGACGCTTGAAATATTCACAGAATATTTAGTTACATATAAACTTAAATCAAAATAAAAAAAAGATTAAAAATTATTAAATCAAAATAAAACAAATATTTAAGTCAGGCTCCTATACAAAAAACGTGACTTTTTTGCCGTTTTTCATTGATGGTACGGAATGTACGGCATTAAACGGAACCCTTCATGCGAGTGTGACTCGCACTTAGCCGGTTATGAAAATACATTACCCCTCACAAACAGGGCACATAATTAAGACCAATTATTAATAACAATTAAACTTTAAACCAGTAAACAAATGATTAGTAGCAATCTAAAATTAAACCAGTACGTGCGCGAAGAAGCAGCGGACATGCGCATCCGCGCGACGGCCGCGACGGCGGCGGAGGCGGCGCGCGCGCACGACGCGGAGCACGCGCGCACCGCTGAACGCGCGTACTTCGCGCAGCGGTTCGATGAGCGAAAGCGGGAACTTGAGAAGCTGGAGAAACGGATCTTTCCGCCTGCTTGTAAGATGCTAATTAAGATATGTCATAATTCTAAACTCATCATTCAGACTTGATACACTATGTCCTGTATAGTAATTTGAGGATATATTATAATCTGATAACCTCACTTAAAATGCAAAGGGCAAAAGACATTCACAGTTTCATACCCAAATTTAAACATATATTACTTAACTTTAATATATTATATTAGTTAACTGTAATGTATCTGAGTCCAGTATTCTCTATTTCTGAGATTAGAATTTTTGCCACGAGGGGTACTAAATATGATTTGACCGAAAAAGTACCACTGTCACACCTATTTTTAGCATGTAGCAATTATAACATTTCGATGGAAGGGTGTGGCGACAGACGACCATTACGGTTCTTAAGAGTAGCAACGCGTCTGTGATATACTTTTATAGAACCCTTTTTCACTATATAATCGTTGATAATTGTTGTCCATGGGCAAAGTTGGTTACACATGTCCATAGGCGGCAGTGACCACCAGGAGATGGACTGAGCAGTCCACTCCTACTCCAATTTTCCTACTGCAACTTCTTGAAAAATATTCGATGCATTCATGCCATCGTATACGATCATTGTATAAGATATATAAATGATATGTTCCAGTACGACCAGTCCGTCAGGAGTCAAGGTCCACCGAGGGTGAAGCGGTCACTGAAGAGACATCCGCCGTCACGCAAATGGAAAATATCTTCCAGAGACTCATGAAGCTTACTGGTATGGCATTACGCTTATATTCCATTTAAAAAAAGTTTTTTTTTCTTGTCTGGAGACCGTGATAAATTATAAATAACTAGCAGACGCGTGCCCACTTCGTTGGGCATTAAAAAAACTGTTGGTGTGTATCTTAGTACTAAATGTTAGGGTTTATTACCCAACTGCCAAAAGGAGGGTTATGTTTTTATCGCGTATGTATGTACATATTGCATATGTACCATTTTGCATGCCAATTTGAAGAAACATGTTTACTCTATTATGTAAAATCTTGTTGTCATTACCCTTTACCTTCAAAGTGTATATTAAATTTATTATGATTTATTATGTTATTTTAATTGTTCAATACTTCATTGTACATAATATTGGATGTAGTGTTATTAAATTGTCATATAACAACACTACATCCAATATTGTATTTTGTAAACGTATAGTTTCTATGCATATCCAACCCGACATAAACCAACATATAATATATGTATCTTATTATGGAAAAAACGTTCCTTTTTAAATCAATGCCACTTTTTGTATCGTATCATTATCTATAAAAAAACGGCAAAAAAATCACGTCTGTTGTGTGGGAGCCCCCCCCCCCCC
>MOOZ01000254.1:256475-274294 GCA_002930495.1 Cecropterus lyciades
TCCTTCTGACGATAAACACGAAGCCATTGTATATTTTTGTTTTGTATAACAATTACCTACTAAAGGTCGCAGCTATACAATTGTTAAGGAATGAGTCTAACAGCGTCAGCCTGCGAAAAAAAGGTCGAATATAATCACTGAATTTTCTTCTCACCCTTTATGCTAAGGGATAAATGGACCCCGAAATTTGTGGACAAAATAAAAAAAAATATTTCAAAAACATTTCTTTTCTCGGCCATGCTATGGGGTTTCTAAGAGGGGATCCGGTCCCTCCAAATTGTGAGCACGCCTTGTATAGAACACGAAAAACTGAGCAATACTAGATTGTTAATCCTCGTGCAGTTTGTTTCGACGCCACCAGTTGCGCAAAAATAACAACTATCGCATTCACAGATGCAAAAGATTGAAATATGGCCTCTTTAATATGCAAAATATAAAACACTTCAATGTCTATTTCCGTATAACAACAATTAGTATACAATTACCCATTGGCGTAGCTAAGCTTGTTTAGGGGGGAGGGGGAGTCCAACAGTGTCGTTTGGCGAAATAAAAAGTCGGCTAATATCTGATTTTTTCTTATGCTAAAGAAAGAAAGAAAGAAATAATATTTATCCACGAACATTATATACAGCACTACAAATTATTTACTAACACAACTAAACATAAAACATAAAGGGGGTATGCTGTCCGAAATACTTCGAAATTTGTCGAAAAAAAAAACAAAAAAGCTTGTGTTCGAAGAACCTTTTTCGGAACCTCCCCCGTAGCATGGCCGATATGGGCATATCGGCCATGCTATGGGGGTTCCGAAACCCCTAAACCTCCCTTACATACACCAATGAAATTACCAAATAATAACAAACGACTAGACTCACTAGATAAACTGACCAAACACGACAAACTAACAGTTTATTAATAAGAAATCCTTGAGAAACTGTTTCTGTAATCAGTGGGTGTTACAAAATTGTCGTATATCGAACAAGTTTTACTGTTGGCAATATTTTAGTGAGTCTGCGATCACGCCATTGCATGAATTTGAATGTTTTTGAATGAATACGCATAGTTCAAAAACGTGTTTGGAAAAAAAATATATTATTTCGTGAAACATTTATATTCGCAAATTACCGAAAATTTTACCATTTGCGATCAGCACAGTCATTGCAATTGGAAAGGAGACGTTACTAGGAACCCGTCGGAGGCCCTAATATGGGATTTTTATTACTTATTCCGATATAAATAACCCTAGATCAATGGGGAACACAGCGACAAACAATAAGGTTTCATTTGCATTTAAATATAACAAAACTTTAAATTGTAACTTTTTACACAAAATAATATGGTTAGTAGCAAACGAGCATGCAGCCCACCTGATGGTAAGTGGCTACTGCCGCCCATGGGCATCTGTAATCAACCCTAGGTAAGATCGAATCTCACCTATGGTTAGCCACAGATGCGTTGCTACCCCTGAGGACTAAGATGGAATGCCTCGGAAAAGTATATCTCCCTTACCACACCCTTCAGACCAGAACACAGCAGCATACAACACCGCTGCTATTAGGCAGAAATAGGTGTGGCGGTGGTGCTTCCGGAGTTGAACCACAAAGAGTTCTACCACCTTCCTACGGATTAGGATGGATTTAGGTGGAAAATTAAGGCTAAATGTTATCTCGATATAAAGACTATTTCAGTCCTTTAAACTAATTTCAGTAGTTTTGGTTTGATACGACTTCAAACACAGACAGACATATAATTCTAAAAAATTATAAAACATCCCATAGCCCATATTTTTTGCAAATATATGCGGTATGCAGAGACGCGGATCCTATATATGAACATGGATTAAGACGATTACATAACATTAGCCGTTATTTCTGAAATCTCGGAAAGATTATGTAGTGCGTAACTTCGTGGATTTTTCGAGGACGTAGTGAACTCGTTGAAGTGACTGGGTGTATTTGGACATTGTGCTTGAGCGACCACAGACATTTCAATCAGATGCGCGGATCTTTTTTTTTTCAAGAACAGCGCTGTATTTTTTAAGTTCTAATAAACTTGCTTATTCCCGCGGCTCTGTCCTCTCTACCTTTACCACCGTCCAGGTCATAAACTATCTATGTGCTAAATTTCAGAAAAATCCGACCAGAAGTTTTTGTTTGAAAAAGTAAAAAATATTTTCACAAGTTTTCGCCTTTATAATATTAGTATTAGTAAAAAAGATTATAAACGTTAATTTTAATTAGCTTGATCGTGAGCGCCGCTCATTAACATTTTTACTACGTCCGTGCCACATCAATTACCATAAAATTATCATACAATAACAAATGCACGATTCAATCACGCCAAATTAAACAGCTGACTGACAAAATTGGCACTTACAAACTTTAGATGTCCTTAAAGATAATAGTGTAAATAAAGTGAGACAATGTCACATTAGCACAGGTCTCCGAATATCAGGGGTTTAGTTTTGGCTATATAAATGCATGAAAATGATAGATTTCACAGATTTCAATTTAATTTTATTTTAAAAACATGGAATTATTTTTTCTAAAATCGTCATTTGTATAATTGTTAGTGTTTTGTTTTCATCGCATTCGAACATTTTTCGTCATGATGGATACGTTAAAAATTCAATTAATTATGAAGTATGAGTACCATCGTGGCAAAAAGCGCAACATCAACAACGTTTACGGAGCGAACACTACAAACGAACGCACCACCCGTTATCGGTTTGCCCGCTTCAGTTCTGGAAATTTTTACCTGAAAAATGAACCCCCGTGGTCGTCCGAAAACTTTGGTCAACAATGACGAATTAAAGGCGATTGTGGAAGCTGATGATACTCAATCTACGGCTGAATTAGCAGCAGCTTTCGACGTTAGCATAAGAACAATATTGATCCATTTGCGTCAAACTAGCAAGGTAAAAAAGCTTGACAAATGGGTACCCCACGAGCTCAATGATCACCAGCGCGAAGTACGCGTCGAGACGTGCCTTGCACTACCCACCCGGCACACAGATGAAGGAATTCTTAACCGCATTCTTCATCCATCTCCATCATCCGCCTTACTCTCCAGACCTTGCACCTACACACTTCCACTTTTTCCAGAATTTGGATAACTTCTTGTTGGGAAAACAAATCAATACCCGAGAGGCAGTACATAATGCCTTTGAAGAATTTGTTCCCTCCCGTCCAGATGATTTCTTCAAGAAGGACATCAATAAGCTACCGATGCGTCGGAAAAGATACATTGATAATAGAAATAAAAAATATAGAAAAATAATATGCTTCATTTATTTTATGAAAAACGGCAATTTCATAGGTAAAGACCTATTATATGACATATATTTGAAAACAAGTGCTTTTTAACTATGGTAATGATAAGACTTTAGTTCAAGCATTCCGCAATCTAATCAAGTCTGTGTAATTAAGAGTATATTTTTTTAACATTACATAACTCAGGGATATTCCTGAGATCCAATAAGTGTACACACCTAACTCTGCCTAATAATAGCAGTATTATGAGCTGCTGTGTTTAGGCCTGAAGGGTGTGGTAAGGGAGACATACTTATCCGAGGCATTCGTACTTAGTGCTCAGGAGTAGCAACACATCTCTGACTAAACTCAGGTAAGATTGACCTTACATGGGGTTAATTACAGATATCTATGGGTGGCAGTGGCCACTTACCATCAGGTAGACCGCATGCGTATTTCCTACTTACATATTAAAAAAGAATAATAAAAAATTGTATAAAGTATAAAAGGTAATAAAATAATACGAAATTGGTATTCATATGCGCACTAGTCATACAATAACACAACATAAAAATGATCTTTGCACTCTCCTTATCTGTATCATGAATCAATACACATGTTGGTTTTATAACATTGATTTTGTTCAGATGTTCATTAATTAATTTTACTTTGATCACCTATAGGTCAAACACTTATGCTGTCAATTTTTTTTTGTCTATATATTTATATTACATCTAAGGATGTAATTTTGCAAATTTATTAATTAATTAAGAGGATGTATTGTGCCAAGTGCTTAATAAAATTAAACTGTATACCTGTTAAATCTTAATTAGATGATGAAAAAATATATAAAAATATATTCAGTGCCAGGTGGTAGAGATCATCAGGCCACTTTATTTTATTTTTTGGCAATTTAATTCGGATATAATGTGACTTTAATAAGCATATCAATAATTTTAATTATAAATTATTTATCGTGTATTGAGGCAACAATACAATTTTATTAACTTCAAATAAAAAAAGCTTTGTTATATATTTAAATTGAACTAATATTATTTGATATAATTTTTATTGAAATATTTAGTTAGCAAAACAATGGGAATATTTTACCAGGCCAGGTATATGCAGCATGTTATTCGAATTTTGTAACTAAAGTGCATTATTTATATATCATTTATCTATTGTTTACCGAAAATTACGTATAAAGCTTGCATAAATAACAGACGTAGTATGATTAATTTAATTGACCGCTAAACGGCGAAACTCTTAATAAAAATGCAGGAAGAGCAAACACCGACACCGCCGAACTATTCCACTCAAGGATATAGACTTCTAATAATAATACGACTATTACCTAACGAAGGAAACACTTCCGGGTAGATGCACTAGTTTAAAACATCCGCGTTTTTATTCAATTTGTTACCTATAAATGAAAATTCACAAAAAAACATCTCGAGTCTTTGTGCTGTTCAAAAAAATCAATAGAAAGATTACTCACTTGGTTGTCTTGAAAACTATACGACCAATCCGATGTCCAGGTTTTGACCGCGAACACGTCGGTTTTTTCGTTAATGTTACTCAGTAGCCCCACGACATCCATTTTTGTTATAATTTATTGGTTATTTTTTAATTTTCCGCAACAACCTTACCAGCCTCTACAACTACTGTTTTACTGTTTGTGATTTGACAACAGACTGACACTTATGATTTGACAATCTTAACCTTGAACAAAATTTTCCAGATTGTTTTGGAATTTCGAAAATGTAAGCAAAAACTGAAGTTCAATTATTGAAGTAATTTATTTAGTCATATTTTACAAAACGGTTCTTGTACTATTTTTAACACAAATTATTTATTTTATCAGTTATCTAAGCAATATATATAATATAATATAATATATTCATTATCAAATCTATCAACTAATTGAAGAAATGTGTTATTTATGGCAACATTGTCATTGAATATCGTTCAATTTATAGTACAATACATTGTTGTAGTTCTCATTCGTTTCCTGTTTATGAATAATAAATGAAAGGAGCCGTTGACCAACATCGTGTACTCGTGTCGTGCCATTCAGTAGTTCATTCATTCAATTCACATTTCATTTCACTCTTTTCTAGACGCTTTATGAAAGAAGTATTGTTCAAATTGTGGTTAGGTTGTGATAAATTTGCATCGCTGAATAGTACATTTTCTAGACGTTTCCGTTTTACTTTATTTTCTTTTAGTGTATTAGTATAAATTATTAAAGGTGAGTGCATTAGTTCTTCTATCAAAGTGCATTTAAACGTATCAACATTTCAACAAACGCCATAATGGCGCCGATAAGAATGCTGATGTTTTTACGCTCTCTTCTTTTAGATGTCACGTTACCGAGAATGGGACCTGTCGTGCAAAGTTTATGTGGGGAACCTGGGCACAAACGCATCAAAATATGAAATTGAGAAAGTATTTTCCAAATATGGTGGTATCCGAAATGTATGGGTGGCGAGAAATCCACCTGGCTTTGCGTTTGTCGAATTCGAGGACCCTAGAGACGCCGAAGACGCCGTACGGAGTTTAGATGGAACGTAAGAAGCTAATATAATGTACTATTAAGCGTATTGCATGCGTTTTAATTGTTTTGCTACCGTTTTTCTAAGATAACTTCAAGCCCGCCATCTTGGTTTCTCTTGACCCACTTTATCATCGATCTCACGCTTGCTATGTTATTGTACATTATTAACATTTATTGGTCGGTCTCGGGTCACAGTATAGTACATAACGCATATGAGTAGTTATACAATAAGCTGTAGTAATTATCACAATGCTAATTATGAGGATAGTAATGTGAACACCATACGGCCGTCAATTATTACGCTGTAAGCAACTGTCTCTAGATTTAACTCTGCTCTGATAAAAAAATAAATATTATGCATCTGAATAATGTAAGCTAACAAGACTTACTCTTCACATGCTAAAAAAATGTTTTATATAAAACACTATTTTACTCTTATTATTGCCGGTTGTTAAATAACCAATAAAACCAACCAAATAAATTTAATAATTAAAATTAGTAATCAATTTTTACCTATTATTGTTTAACCCTGTTCGTATATTCTTACTAAATATAATCATAAATAAGTATACATAGATTGTATTTTAGGTTACCTAGGTCCATGTGTTTTTAACACTTGTTCTTAAGCATACTTATGGTAAATATCATGGCATAGCATGTTGTTAAGTTAACCATTCCCTGTATAGCCATCGCTTTTGTATTTACAATCTTGTAGATCCAATTGTATTACACCTGGAGTATATACTAGTATACATTTGTGGCAAAATATACTACGAAATAACCTTGCTGATCGCGACCCCCCTTACTTTGGTGCATGCTGTAATCCAGGCAGGCAAGGGAATCATGTGGCTGACATTCGCTGGGGAAGCTGGCAGTAGGTGCAGGTCACATCAATATTCAATCATTTGCAGATACTTGTCAGTCTTCTGTTCATGACCTTGGAGTGTTCACTCATATTAACTGACTAAATGGCTCCACCTTGTACACATTCTACATTGTCAATAAAAGATAAATTGCTTAATATAGAAATGTTAGCCTATTTAAAATGTAGCATACTATAATCACCTTGGTAAGTCGGATGGAGGTCTTCTTTTTCTCTACTGTATATGAGTTTAACTAAGGTTAAAAGAAAAATGCAATTACTAGAAGAAAGGTAAGAATTTTTAGGCCAAAGACAGACTATAATTGTAACATTTATTATGGTAGCTTAGCATCACACTAAAATTTATCTTATCCATCAAGATTGATTGAGTGATTTTGTTTCAATATTCAATTTTTATACTTTTATATTTTGAGCATTGTAAAGGGATTCCCATGTGTTAATTGTGGTCCCAAAGTATATATGCATATTTTAGCAAATTTCTTCTGTAATTTTTACCTGAAAGAGTAACAAAAATCTTCATAAACTTTTCTAACTTTCACTGAATAATCTAAGTATTATTAATAGAGTGCACGCTCCTTAGATCCGTTTCATTCTCAATGTGAAACGCTTGAGTCATAAGTGTGCTAGAGCACGGTACCTCCAATCCAAGGCTGAAATGTGTGATTTCCATAGATCCTACTTGTCTTGGAGTGGGGAACATTCATATTAATGTCTCTTTTTTTCTGAAATAATGTATAATTATTTTCTACACTCTGCATTATGGTGCAGATTTGAGTATGACTGTGTTTTATAGTGTACCTTAATTATTTTCTGACCAGATACACCATCTTGATAATACATGTAATTTTTTTTTATAAAAATGCTATTTGGTAATGCTAAAAATGCTTTTTTTTTTATGAATATGGCTTACGTAATATGGAGAAAGTGTAATAGAAATAATTTACACTATTTTATGTTAACATACTATAAAAAATAAACATTTATTGAAATACAAAACTAAACAGTAACGGAGTAATCACTGTGTTTACAGAAGATGCTGTGGGACACGTATACGTGTTGAAATGTCAAATGGACGCACGCGAAGAGATCGTCGTTATTCCAGGTGACATAAACAATATTTTTTCAGATACCCACTTTATTAATATGATATCTACACTTCAGTTTATTTGTCTTAACTAATAACTCATTTGTGATGTTTCTACACGTTTCGTTTGTTTTCCCAGATAATGTGAAAAGTATTTAAAGTGATATACTGTACAAATATTTGATGAAATTTAATATATCTGAAGCATGAAGTGTTTGGATATCATTAAGCACTTGTTAGCACAGAAACTGCTTATTTACAATCATTTCTTAATTAATATTTATACAATAATTGCCAATCAACATTTGCTTTAGCGTAACTGTCGTAGTTTTAGTTAATGATAAGGAGAAACTAAATGTGGTGGGTGTTGGATCGTTTACAGGACCATTTTATCAACAAACCACCAACACACCAACGACCTCACCACATCTCTTCACCTCAACTACGGCTTGTATACCAATATGACATCCGCGGCCGCTCGCAACATCCCGCTCGACTTCTGCGATCGACTCTCCAAACTTCTACTGCGCGCAGCTGAAGTCTCCGCCAACTGCGTCCCCATGTCTATCCTCCCGACGGCCATCACCTAATCCTCGACCCTATCTTAAACTGAATTAACGATACCGAAGGGAGCCACATAGTTTACCAACAATCCTCTGCAAACTCCTGCTTCACCGACTGCACACACCGAAGCACCGAGCTAGAAATACAAAACGGATCGACTCTCCGCGTGTCCGCATTCCTTCTAACTTCCGGTCTATGTCGCCATCCGCCGGGAGATAAGCATAGAATATGTCACCGCCTCGGTTTTCCAACCCCCTTCGGCTTCACAGCAGCCCCACAACGCTCGACGATCTCCGCAGGCTCACCAAGTCTCGGTACTTTTTGAATCCTATACTTATCACTGCCTTACCTGTTCTGTTACCTGTGTTTAGTACTAGTTTTGGAACATGTTGGCGTTTTAATGGTATGAAATGAATCAAAAAAATAGGTTAAACCGCTAACGAGTAAAGAATACATAATGGAAGATCGTCGAAATAAGGCCCACTTTAATTAATTAAAATTGTTTATACTTTGTGATGTACAATAACTAACAGATACGACGTGACATTAAAATCAAACAATAATATCTTGCACTCATGATAAAGAGCAATTGCTACTGAACACTAAGCCATTAGGGACACAGCAGATAAGGTTAATTGCGGTAATATTGGCGTCAGGTTAAAACTGTATAATTGAAATTGCAGGCTAATTTTATCATTATTTTAAATTGCCATTACCGGACGCCATACCTTAAAAATGATGTATGTGTACGATATTTACACATGGCTAGAGTATTTGATTAGGGTCGGACTTATTCCAATAACTCCATACTATGTTACATATACTTGGAGATACTATTCCAAAAATTCTGCAATCACGAGATTAATAAATTAACAATATTTTGATATATAAGAACTTTTATTTAACATATTCTTTCTACCAGGACTTAATATAAACATGTCTCTTCATTTCAATTTCATTATTTTTAGGATATCTGACGTATTTATTACGGAAATTTAAGTTGCTTAATTATTGTAAAACATTTTAAATTAGTTATTTTTTAACTGATAATTTTAACAATATTCAAGTGCTTAATCAGCGATTAAATAATTTGAAAATGTAATTATTATATAGTGCTCTAATTTGCAGAGCCTGATCAATTGCGGGATTTCGGATTGTCCACAAATAATACTGGAAAAGATTACCTAAGGGTTCCATTTCTTAAAATTATCCTGCAACTTTTATATGGTCTTACCCCTCAATATTACCCCAGCTAACTTTCCACTAACCCATGCTAGCGTTAACCTGTCCTCCGCCTGCAGATCACGGAGCCGTAGCCCCCGCCGCCGCTCGTACTCCCGCGGGAGGTCCGGCTCGCCGCGACGCTCGCCCTCCGTGAGACGCCGCTCGCCGTCGGTACGCAGGTCGAGATCCCGCGAACGACGTAGCCGGTCCGACAGCAAAAACAGGTGACACTCAAACCTACAAATTGATTACACTACAATTACTTGTAAATTGTAATATAAGGTATATTACAATATACATACAGTTTTTCTTTACAAAATTTCTAAATTCAACGTGGCCTACGACGGCGTAGCGTGGCTTCGTGCTGCCCACGTCTGAACACAAAAAAGAAGTCGTCGACAAAACTCAACCTTCGATTTTAAACACTGACTCATAGGAATAACAATTAATACGAATCAGCAGATATTTCATTACCCCAAGACATGCCTGTCCCTCTTACTATTTTTATCAATATAAAAAAGGCTTTTAAATAAAATGAATAATTATATTATATCAAAATAAGTAAGAAAGGCATAAATTATCATAAAAATATTATAGGAACCTTTTTTTTCTTTTCAGATACTAAGCGAGCAGCATTCTTCCCATTGATATTAGATGTATATCAAGGACTCATTTGAATTGTAATATAGCGATTATTGTTATTAAGTGAAATGTGTGTTTGTGTTGTGAATATTTTCTTTCTTTTACCATCCTTAGAAGAAATAATGATATAACTTATCTTTGATTACATAAGTTTAAATCATAGACGTGCCATGATGTTAAAGTTTGAGGCATAGAAAATATAAGCGAAATATATTGTTAACTCATTTTTTTGTTCAGTACTTGTGCTGAATTAAAGTCGTTATTAAGGGCCTTTTTCGTATCACGCGGGTAAGTTCACGCGTGCGGATCTCATCCGCATGCGTGCCGCTCGCAAACTATCGTTTCATACATGTAACACGCATGTGAGACAAAGTGAAATAAGTAAAAGGCTAAGACAGGGTGTGCCTATGATTTTTATTTATGCTTGATTATTACATGGGTTAAATCGCTTTAACATTATATAACAAACTCGCTTTATACTTTGGTGTCTACTGTTGACTAAACAGTGGTCCAAATCCAGTTTCCAACCTTACATTGGACCAACACTGGTCCCACAGTTGGCACTCATGCGTGAAGCCAAAGTATATGTGGATAGTACAATTTCTTATAGGTTTAAGATTTTTTCAAAGCTAATTTACATGTGTACCTACTTCTTATTGTAGACTATTTTTAAAATGACTTAATAGATTTTATTGAATTTTAATTTTTGTTTCATTTTTGTACTACTCATTTACACATTTACTATTTACTAATTATCATATTCAATTATTTACTCATTTACCTGTATATGGAAGGGTTATAAGAAAAACATGTGATTTAAATTTAGTTCTGTATTTAATACAGCATTGCATAATAAATATATAACATTTTGATAATTTCATATTTTTATTAAACGAATATTTAGATCCTTTGAAAGTGCACCAACAAAGAGTATATAATAATTATTTAATTAATTATTAACTAATAGCCCTGTAATTATTATTAATTGCACATATTTAAAAATAGATAAGAGGACATCACAAATCTTATTGAACGTACATTTAAATAAAGTAAATATAAATATGTACATTGAGATTACCTTTACTGATATGTATCAATACCTAATAAGTTGCCAGATTGTAATATATCAATCATTACATGAGGTATAGAATTGACCACATAATTCGTATTGACAACTATTTTACATAACATTTAGGATTTTTTTGTTTCACATAATACTGAAGTTTTAAATGGAAGACAGGGAATGTTTCATAAAGCAGCTTTAGGATTAAAATAAAAAAATTAAATTAAATCACTCTTAACAATTATTTTTAGCCCACTAATTCTCTATCCGGCAACTAGTTTTGTTTGCGAAGAAAAAGAATGGATAAAATTTATGGATAGTGATTTTAAATTTTGATTTACAATTATTCACAACATATTCGAGATTCTGCAGCCAGACCAGAGGTACTATTTAAATATTAATCGAAGTTGTTTAGAGTAGGACGGATGGGGAAGTACATTTGTTCCAGACATGACAGAGAAGTGTAAGAGCAGCTCAAAATTATAATATGTAAGTACTACTTCAAAATTTTTTGACGCGTTATTTGAAGCGAGTGACGCGCCCTCTTTTGAGGTGCTTAAAATTTTATAGTGTCTCGACAGGTTGGTATTGCAAAACCATACTTGTCACGTCAAATAGCACGTACCGCGAGCTTCTATTCACCTCGCCGCCTCGCCTCATTTGAAGTGGGACATTCTTACTAGTCCAGTACATAAATAGGCTACTCTTACAAACTAATTCGTGCCCTACTCAACACTAAATCAAACAATTTATTAATATTTTCTATTGATACCATGTTTCTTCTCTAAAAAAGACAAACGGACATTCTTAAATTGTCTACGTAAATATTATAATATATACCAGTTATATATAGCTTATTTATAATAGCTACCAGTGCTTCAGCTTATATCAATAAAAAAATATTCTACAGCCTACTTATCCTTCAAACTCACCAGTCTTTGTTTCCTGTGTGAGTAAAAATCAAAATAGTAACATGTACCAACAACAACAAATATAGTCCCTAAAATGTGTAATAATGTCAAACTATTCTTAAAAACTATGGACGATACTAATAATGATACAAATTTTCTAATAGTCAATATAAAAGTTACAGTTACCGATGGCTCCTTAGTAGCCAACTTGTGGACGTAATGAGCACAGTAGAACTGTGAAATAATGTTAGCAACTATAATACTCCAGATATCCCATGATAAAATAATAGCAGTACTTTTCAGCTGTGGATAAATCCCGAAAAAAAGTGGCAGTGGTAGAGCATGAGTGTAGAACAGCATCTGAAATGAATAAGATACAAAATTTGTAGATTTTGATCTAAAAAACTA
Organism: Cecropterus lyciades; assembly: GCA_002930495.1. Taxonomy (NCBI): domain Eukaryota; kingdom Metazoa; phylum Arthropoda; class Insecta; order Lepidoptera; family Hesperiidae; genus Cecropterus; species Cecropterus lyciades. The sequence continues at coordinate 269,063 of MOOZ01000254.1, forward strand.
CCACTTAGCTTACACATATAACTTAGCCATTGCAATGTAATATTGACATTATCAAAATAACTTATACTGTATACCTAAAATCATTTTTTTTAATATGTTACGGATACTCACGATATGTTAATAACACAAACCACATATTGTGAGTTAAAAATGTATCAATTCTGCAATAATATTAGTCTAAAATCATAAAATGTATGTTCTCAATGTCTTACCTCCTCAGGATGCTTTCCATACTTTGCATACAGAAATTCCTGCTGGAGTCCAGTGAACGCTCCGGTAAACAGAGTTGACAACAGAATAACAACTCCCAAGCACCAATACATAAATTTTCCTTTTATCTCATCCACAACCTTTGCACCTCCATACATAGCTAGAGCCACTCCGATGCTTATGAGAACAGAGCCAATGATGGAGTTCAACTTTGGCCTTTTCTGCTTTGAATACCAAGACACCATCATTGAGGCAGGAGATGACGCAGACCTAAAAGGTTTTTAGTAACAAAATAATTTGCTCCATATTCTTAAAGTGGATAAAGCTTACTATTTAAATACACCTACTGATAAATTTAATATTTATTTACAATTTGAGTATTAGGCATTGTGATCTGGATTATTTGAGAAAATAGTAGCACCACGATCAGTCACTGATATATTTAAAATTTCCAATGAATTTATGTAATTTTGCATCCTATGCCTGCTCATTCACTTGTGAAAAATGTAGAACACAAGTCACTTTTCTATGCCTTGATTCGAAGGGTCTGGCATGGAAGAGACTTTTATTGGCCCCTTAGCCCTCACTTCAACACATTTGCAGCTGACCTCAGATTCGAGCTCCTAGTTTGTTACTCAATCAAGCAAGAACCACTGGTACGATTTACATGAAATTTTGCATGAAAGTAGCTTATTTACCTGATCAACTTTTAAGCTTCTTTTGATTTTGATATTTTGTACTATTTAAAGATGGGCAAGCACTTCAGCTAGTTATTCATTAAAATAAAAATATTTAATTCACATTCCGGTTGTATTAACTTATTAACAAAAGTACTTACCTTATTATCATGTGCAGAGTTGAGGGCACATGCAAAGCGTACACGTAATTATTAGCAAAACTGGTTACAAAAAACAAGCTTATCAATACAATATATTGCTTCAGCGGAATTTTCGGCGAAAACTGAAAAAGAAAAATCCCATGCACTAAAATTGCACTCGAAATAAAACAATTATAAAGTTCGATTACTTACAGTTCTAGATTTCATGTTTAAAAATCCTTGTAAAGCAATAAATAGGAATTGGAGGAACGTTATCAGATTGGCACTGTTAGGTTCTCTTGCCATTAGTATTTCCATTAGAAAAGAACTTAAACAACATCCCACAAACACTTTGGTCATAATCTTATAAGAACTCATCTTGCTAAATAATTTACAAAATCATATTTCAAGAAAGAAAGGTGCTAAAATAAATATAAAAAATAGTACAGTTTCACATAAAACATTTTCTAAAAATAAATTTTGCCATCGCCACGAAAGCAAAGTTAACAAGCGAAAGTTTTCCAAACAAATAAAAGTAAAATCACAATGATCAAAACTTTGAAATTGAATATGTCAAATTTTATGTACTATAATGTGTCAATGTCGTAGTGACAAATAACTGCCTATCTAATCATTGCCAGCAGTATGTTTAAGTAACGAGATTGCCAGGATATAACATCCTATAACCCACATTCATCTCATCATTTATTTGAGTAATGATTATCAAATGATTTTAATATAAGTAACTGTTCCTAAATGTATGCCAAAACTTGGTTCATTTTACAACAAAATTATGTTACCTACACCGAGACACATTTCATAGAACGGAAAAACATGCGAATAGCAATTTTAAATCTTATGGGGTGTTCATACTTTCAGATTTGATCGGCCGATTACATTGTCGATTGAATTGCCAATGATCAGATCAACTTTTATTTGGCCAATCTGAGCTCAAACCATGCAATTTCATTGTAAGCAGAAGAGTGCCGGCTACGTTAAATCTGCTTTCTACCCAAAATTATAGCCTACAGGCATTATCTCATAAATGTAATGTCAATTGCATTTTATCATAATAATATGCACATGTACTCAAATACTGTTCTGTTATAATTAACGGATTATTGTCATAACCTATTTCGGAAGAGAGTTGTATTTTTTTCTTGTCTAGGGGGAAATAAATCAGAAAAGTTTGAAAATTCGTGGCTTACATAACATACGCAATATACGATGGTGTATAGTTTTGTTTCTAATGTCATAATTTAATAGTCACAGGACATAAGTTAATAATCCAAATAACCGACTTAATAACCGAGAGCTATGAAATAAGGTACTAATTTATATATTTTCTAATTAAAAACACATGAAACAATGTAAACTTAATAAAGGTAGTTGCTAATGAAAACGTTAACATTTTTTGATTTATCATAATAATGATATTTAAAATTATTTCGCTAAACATCATTACCGTGTATTTGCTAACATGCATTAATACCTATTTTTATATAATTTCTAATTAAAAACATATGAAACAATGTAAACTTTATAACGGTAGTTGCTAATGATAACGTTGACATTTTTTGACAGGATTACTTGTTACTATGGATCCAACACGATCCCAGAGACGTAACGCCATATTAAAGCCATCAAGAGGTAATTGTTGCAAGTGCCTTATTATTTTATTTATTCTATTACTAATTGATACAATTTTGTTCATACCAAACCACTCGTTTTATAGCAAATTAGGTACCTTATGAAGGATATATTTTAACACGGTATCACTTAGCAATTTTTAAGTAATAATAGTGCTTTCAGTGCTAATAATTGTAAAAAAGACTGTGGCCCGTGGTTTTATAAACTACACGGGGAATACTTCTGAACTCTAAGATGATCGCCTCTCACGTAAAATTATAAATAATTATTATTTGTAATGCTTAATTCAAATCGTCCTTAATGAAGATTCGTACTTTCGCCTGTGTTACTTAATATTTTTTTCCTTATTTTATTACTAAATAATGTTGTGGGAGACTTAATCAATATAATCTATAATTATAAATACTATAATATAATCTATAATGCTTCGAGGAAATAAATGGGTCGGTGTTGCTAATTGAACTAAAACTTTCCAAATCTTAATTAGGTACCACGAAACGCACTTCATTTCTGTTATATATAGAATAATAAGTTGAAAGACTGAGAGCTTATTACCTACCTACATGATAATAGGATCTTCATAAAAAAGTCTAGATTTCTAGAACATGCCTAGAATCGATGTTTGAGTTGGCGCCTACAATTTGCAATGTTCTCACTCGTTCCATACGTTTCGTCCTCCACTCACACAAGCACAACGCTCAGTTACACCGAGCCACAGTCCATTCCATTCATTTTCATTCATCCATCCGCCTTAGCGCGTCGGAGTGAGCGCGCGTGTCGTATTCGCGCCAAAATGTTTTCGTACGATTTGAAATATCGAAATAGCGGTGCAAGTTTCGAAAACTGTTCATTTTAGAATGTGTGTAAAATTTAACAGTTTGCTAACTAACACTAACAGTGTACTGTGTGCGATGCGAGAGTGCTATTCTTAACTTGTTTCTTTAAAACTACACGATGCAAACAGTTTTGTTTTATAATGTTATGCTGAGAATGCACAAGTTTGTAGTAATTTTAGAAAAATGTTAACAGGATTTCTAGTGTTTTCCCTTCTAGTATTCCAAACATTCCACGTGGGTAAGTTCAACTATTTTTTAATATTTTTAATAATTAAGTGACCGCCTCAACTCTTTAGCACCTTCCTAAATTGTTTTTTTTTTTATGACCGTTTGTAGGTAAGTACAAATTTACCTTGGTTTTTTGTTAGTTGGAAAATTAATTAATCTGAATCTTTATGATGATAAAATAATTTATTATTTACAAAATATATTTTAAATAAGTAGGTATACATTTAGAATTAATTTCTTTTTAAATTTAATAAAATTTACTGATATTTCAAAACCGTAACTGGTAATGATAACTATTTATTTAATTCCCTTGTTTATGTTTCACTAACTTGTGCTTGTAGCAGCGCCCGCTTGAGGCTCGTTTACTACGGTACAGATACCTACTCTAGGTATCGTCTGTGTTAATTCAGATCGTAAACAATCTGTGTGCCAAAATCCCTCCAAATCGCTCGGTAGTTTTTTCATAAAAGAGAAAAAAATATGTATGTATCTCGCAAACTGGCATTTACAAGATTGAATAAGATAATTTATTATGTATTCTCAGAACCAGGTGTGCTATGATTCGGGTTTAAGTGCGTTTCCATTGACTGAAAAATATAATTGGATTATGGACCTATTCCTTAAGATATTCATAATTATTTCCATTAAAAAAACTTTTCTGTGTAGATTTGACCCCGGATCTCTAACCGAAGACCGAATTCATACTAGTAAAGTATCACGTGCATAATATATACCTCGTACTTACACAAAATATATGTATAAAACAGTAAGTATGCTGGCTTGGACTAATCGCAGACCCTAAACTGCTAAAGCCAAAACCATTTAATTTAGACAAGTTTTTTTATCATGTAAACCCAATAAGAAATTACCTTTATAATCAAATTCTAAGTGAGTTAAATAGAGGTAAAATTTTATGTCATACTTAGTTTGCGCGTATGAAGGCGCGTGCAACAGCTGGTTATAATTTTTTCTTAGACACACGTACACTTTAAATAACAACACAATTCAGAAGCGGATACACACTTAAAAGTCAAACTCTATACTTATACATCGGCAGCGTATCCGCCACACATATTCCTGCCTTATTACAGAAGTCTTAGGTTTAGCCAATCGTTCCTCGATCGATTTGTATGGTAGCCTTAACTGTTCGACGGATGCTGACCGATAAATTGTATGATAAACAGTTTTTGCGTTTCGGTGGAAGGGGGTGGTTGCCGGCTCACTTTCATATTGGGCGACCATCTTAGTCCTCAGGAACAGCAAAGTGTCTGTGATTGACTTAATATAGAATACTAGCTGAGCTCGCGGTTTCAACCGCGTTTAAAAGAAATGTAACGTGACATACATTAACCGAATATTTATATCTCATTAGAAAAAAAAACCCGAATTTGAAGCATTCTTCATTGGTGCTCCGCTCCTGTTGGTCTTAGCGTGATGATATATAGCCTATAGCCTTCCTCGATAAATAGGCTATCTAACAGCGAAAGAATT
>MOOZ01000254.1:284256-304634 GCA_002930495.1 Cecropterus lyciades
GGGTAGCAACGCATCTGTAGCTAACCTTAGATGAGACTTTGATCTTACCTGTTGATCTTACGGGTTGATTACAGATGTCCATGGGCGGCAGTAGCTACTTACCATCAGGTGGGCTGCATGCTCGTTTGCTACTTCCGTGCTGTAAAGACTTAATTCTGCCTTATAACAACAGTTTTAAGCGCTGCTTTGGTTTGGAGGGTGAGGTATTTATCGGAAGGTTTTCGACTTTGTCCTCAGGGATATCAACGCTTCTATGGTTTACTTCAAGTAGGATTCTAATCTTTTCAGGGATGATCAGATCTGGGTATTCGTAGGTTGGTAGATAGTGGGTAGGCGGCAGTAGTGACTAACCATCATGTATACGCTCTTTTGCTATTTCTATAATATAAGAAGAAAATTTTAACCAGTAATGATGTGCAAGACTGTACAGTAATAATTTAAGTAGTACTTTTAATGAAAATTTGTCGTAATACAAGCACTTTAGCGTAAAAGTTGTTGATGTGGTTTTCTAGACATATGATATTGTTTTAAGATATTCTCATGATTTTAGCGACGGTAAATAAGATGAAATACAAATTTATTTTAGCTACCAATTAACTGAACGTTCATCCCGTGTGCACTCGGGATGAACGTTTCACATCATGAACACCCTTCAGTGGTCCAACCCGCACTTGGCTGCTTTTTTGTATCGTCGCATTTAGTTGACCTTGAATTGTTTTGACAAGATGCTAATTTCGTGTGTATACTTTTTCGCTTTGGTATTTTGTTTACGTGGGATTAACCAAAAAAAAAGCAGTACACTTAATTTCTGTCTAATAATAAGTGTTAAGCCCCGCTGTAGTTTAATACGAAACATTTTAGATTAGTCGTAGAGAATAGTGCATCTGAGGATGATTTCATTATCAGGGATTAATTACAGGTGCCCATGGCGGTAGGAGTCATCTGTTATCAAGTGTATTTCTCGTTTCATTCATCATCCATCCATGAGCCTTTTGAGGTCCACTGCTGGACATAGGCCTCCCCTAATTGGCGCTACTCCAACCAATCCGGTGTCTCCTTCAGGTCATCTATCTGGTTAGGAAACGACCTGTTGTTTTGTCTAAACTCAAACTTGTTTAGTACTCTTTTATTATAGAAAAATGCAATTCGCGTCGACCTCATTATTTATGCAATGAAGATCTCAAGAACGTGCCACTAAGATCAATTCATATAGTATAAATCAATTACCCTACATTGTTTATCGTATGACGAGACCTAGGACTGATTTATAGTATTTTTAATCCTATGTTTACTACAGCGTCTGCTGTCTGAGTCATCTGACGTGTTTTGCATGTTTAAATACTGACTTCATATAGTCCTGGCAAATACTACTCGCATACTATTTACTAGACAGGTAGATGATAATAGTGAAGCTAATGAAAACAATACAAACAATAATTGAATATGTTCTTGTAATGACTTAATCATTACAAGAACATATTCAAAACAATAAGGCTTTGATACTACATAAGTATAAATCGGGGAACGGTTGGATTCAGAAGGCACAGGATCGGTTGGAGTGGCGCCGATTAGGGGAGGCCTATGTCCAGCAGTGGACTTCAAAAAGCTGATGGATGGATGGAACTATAAATTCAGTAGTATCGTTCTACCAAAAGAAGTTCAATGTATCGACGTAGTCCCAGTATTTTTTCTGAATATAAAACAAGAAGACAACTTTTAATTTGTTTCTTTCTGTTGTTTCTGTTTTAATGTGTTATTTGTTTCAAATCCTAGCTCAAAGCCAACCTTGGGCAGAAACAATATATTCAGAGCAATAAGCAGTAGACACTTCTACCACAATAATTTACCAATAAAAGTAGTTCTGAATCTATACAGACACAAATTAAGTATTCCTTAAATACTTAAAGTATTCCTTAGAAAACTTAATTTGTGTCTGTACAGATTATTTCTGCCTAATAACAGCAGTGCTGTGCGCTGTTGTGTTCTGGTCTGAAGGGTGTGGTAAGGTAGACATACTTTTTCGAGGCATTCCATCTTAGTCCTCAGGGGTATCAACGCATCTGTGGCCAATCTTAGGTGAGACTTTAATCTTACCTAGGGTTGATAACAGATGTTCATCGGCGGCAGTAGCCACTTACCATCAGGTGGGCTGCATACTCGTTTGCTACATCCGTGCTATAAAAAAAATTGGGCAGAAACAATATATTCAGAGCAATAAGCAGTAGATATTTCTACCAAAATAATTTACCAATAGAAGTAGTTCTAAATTTAGACACAAATTAAGTATTTCGTAAATACTTAAAGTATTTCTTAAATACTTAAAGTATTCCTTAGAATACTTAATTTGTGTCTGTATAGATTTAGGATTAAAAACGTTTTTGTTTCAATTCCAAGTTGGCGCACCTTGAATTGAAACGTTTGCTGAATTATCATCAGCAGCATGATTAAGTCGAAGGTTTATTGCGCATCCTGTGGTACGTTTCGCAAATGCCATTTTATGCACGTTTTCGTTGCTTTGTTACAAAATGGCATAAATTAAGTATTCACTTGCAAATTTCACTGCTAAATAAAAAAAAAAGTGTTAATATCATCGGCTTATCACAATTCTACTTAGCCGTCTAAGTAAGTTATCAAAAAGTAGGATTAATTTTATTTGTCTAGTCTGCAGATATATATGGATTAGTACCACATTAAACTTTGTAAACTCTACATTGCATGTTTATTATTTTTAGAGTATCTGACAGCGGTCACCTTATTTACATATCACGTCGTATAGAAAATCTGCCTTTGTCAGTAAACCTAGTCTTAATTTATTTCTTATACAAAAATTGCTCAATTATATACCTACTATTAGCTTAAACATTGATAAAAATGCATCCATCAATCAACTTAACAACCTCTTTTTTACACGACCCAATCACTAACCTAATATTATCTTTATGAAGTTCCTATGACATACCACTGGCTGTGACAGGTTTATCAGGTAAAATAGTTGGTGAACATAAACGAAAGTGGGCAGAAAGTACCAGCAATAGTAAAAGCAATAAAACAGAGGAAATCGTTTAAATCAATGATGCAGACGATGCCAAGGAGACGTGTTTGCGCCAAGAAACGCTTTCAGCTTACTAAGACACGGATGCCTTACGCAAAGCTGATCTATAAATAGAATAGGGTTCAACGTAATCTGCTTAAGGTGCAGTTAGCCAAGATTGGAAAACAAATTGCGGTAATCTGTCCAGCAGTTCTGTTGCCTTTCTCTTGTGGAATAAAAAGTAGTGATTTAAACACAAATAGTTTTATTTACACAATTTATACACAACTTATGGTCTTAATATTTGCGCATCATGCATAATCGCAATGGATTTCAAATATGACCTCGGATAATGCCATAATTTTACTGAAAAATCCAAAATTATTTCTTTGTCGCTACATATTTAAAATTTGAACTTTGGGACACTTTAAGTGCTGCTAGTTAGTCGTTATCAGATTTTGCACATTATTACGATATGTATTTTTGATAAGAATTAAATACTCTTAAAACCAGATTCTCCAGTATAACATGAGCTAAAGTGGATTTGTAATGTTAATATATTACCGTAAACTTTGCGAGAAATTTCGACTGGATTCCAATGGACCGGTGTGACTGCTGTCATTTGAGAAAACCGCTTGCAATAAATATATTTGTTTCATTTGCATGTCTTACATCTCTCTATAGTTTTTAAAATTATTATGTTATTTTACACGAGCTGTGATAGCCTCATAGTAATCCGATGTTTAAATCCCTGGCAGGCACCACTGATTTTTCTTAAATGATGTGCGTGTTAGAAATGAATTATCACTGCTCTACGGTGAAGGAAAATATCATTGGAAACCTACATACCTAAGAGTTCTTAATAAAGTTCTCAAGGTGTGTGAAGTCTATCAATTTGCACTTGGCCAGCGCGGTGGACTATGGCCTAAAACTCTCTCATTCTGAGAAAAGAACCGTGCTCAGCAGTGGGACAATAATGGGTTGATGATGATGATGAAGTTATTTTTAAACTGATCTCTTTCTTCTGCAATTTGGTTAGTTAAATGTAAATAAAAATAGCAATGGAAATAAGGCCAGCTATTTCGGGCTAATACATGTCTTGCCATTAAAGGTCGTTTAATTTAAACGCTTGCTAATAGCCCCCACTCATGTAACATGCTTTACCTAATATGTTACATAGGAGGCTGTAACAGATTAAAGTCCAAATTTGTCACTTGTCTCGTGACAGTAGTCATTTGTGACTCATTTTGTACATATTCACCATAGTTTATGATACTTACGTTGATACTATGGTTTTAAAGAAAATTTTATTTTCATCGCTGCAATAGAATCTGAACTAATCTTTGAAATCATCGTTATATCACGATCACACAATACTTTTTATATCTTCGGCCGTTAAGAAATATTATTGTATAATATTAATCTATAACTTGATTAATAGCAATCAACAGCCCGCACAAAATGTTTAAGTATTATATGTATTTAATATTATTACCTTACTTAATTTTATACATTAGTATTTTTATTTTATTTTTAACACAAACAGTCTTATAAGTAACATGTTAATCTTCAAGTTATTTTACATACAATTATAGACTTCTAAAAGGTTTACAGCTTCTTAGTAGAAAGCCGGATTGGCGATATGATCGTTGAATCATATGATCGTGGTGATTTTTGAAAGATAATTTTGAATCCAAGATTCTACCATATGTTCTACCGTATGTATTTTCTATAAGTGTATATGTAGGCATAATTATAAGTATAGTTATAATAATACATAAACTTAACTAGTTATAAGTATACTCGAATTTAAACATGTTAGGCGACCAGAGGGGAGAGGAAATAAAGAATTTTTGATTTAGATAATAACCTATTGAATTAGCATAACATCAAATGAGACTATAACATTCTTTATTGATTAAAACTAACTTATGACATACAAGCACACAAGTGATCTTATCAGGGTTTCCTTATGACTTACGGAGGCCTAGAAATGAGAAAAGATTATTTTGCTACGTACAACCTTCTGCCAATTTAAGACTTTAGCTTCTTATAAGAGGCATAATATCGTTTACGACTTAAATGTCGTAATATGTAACCACAAAAGTAAATTCTTTGTAAAGTAAAACATTCCACGGCACAGCCGTGCCCATATTTACTCGTATAGACTACACACGTCACATGTTGACGGATTTCATCTCAAGTGACGTCTGCAGTCGTGTAATAACGTTTAGATCCGGTCGTAATTTACAGGTGATAAACATAAAGTTACCTGATGTTATATTTTTACTCGTGGCTTTACGTTTCACAAATCAAGATTGAACCTGATTGCTTATTTGATCCGTTTTAACACGTACAATATACTTTTTAATCCTACAATTAGTTTAGTGTAAAAGTTTGACCTATAACTATTATCTAACAGATTTACCAGATTTCTTACCAAAAACCACCTGTGATTTATCGAAGTTCTATGTTTTCAAGAAATTAATAATCAGTATTATCACTTGAGTGATAACCATCATAAAGATACTTATAAGCCTGTGTGTGTTTTTTTTTAAAGTCAGGTGTTGTCACCGCACTCTTACCACTGCATGGTGGAATACGTCCTACTCCCTTTTTATTTTTAGAGTCGTACACAAAGAACACAGAGGTATTAAATATTAATATGTTTGTTTTGTTCCAGGGCATAGCTCCAGCTTGCTATGCGGGCGCACAAAGGAGGTAGAAGTGGGGGGTGGTATCGGTGCAGGCGCAGCGCTCGCGCTGGCGCTGGTGCGGCCCCCCTCTTCGACCACGCACGCCCCCTGCCAGCTCCGGCTGACGGCGCCTGACGCGGCCGCGTTCACTGTGCGACTTATTGATGTTAAGGTTGGGATTGTTATTGATATCCTGTGCTTTATTGCAATATTTCATTAATTTTGTGTAAATGTACTTGCTATTAGGTTTAGAAGTAAAGAGACTGTAGTACCAGTATAGTTGGGGATGAGTAAAAAAGATGTAACAAATGTGGTGAACGGTCAACTCAAACATATCACGGAACAGTCCGGACCGTTGATGGCGTAATAATAGCTAGCCTGACCAAATGGTATTGGAGTAGCGCAGTGACTCTACCAATCGACAATGATGATAGCCTAAATAACCTACTCAGAAAAACACATATACATACTATTTTTTAACTCTTAACTTTTACTTTAAGCTTCCTTCTATTTAATACATTTCGAAAATTACTTATCCTTTCGGGAGATAGCCTTTCTTTAGAATATGGTTAATTTACGAAAAAAAAGATCAAAACACGAAAATGGTAGTGGAAAGGACAATTCTTATGTTTAAGATTGCCGATCTTTAAATTTTGAAATTGCATTAAATATCTATGCAATGTAATTAATCTCCTATTAACGTAACTACTTACCGTAATTACATAAACTTCGTGAAGAACATTGTGGAAAACTACAGAAAAACGTACATGAAAAGAATTTATTCGTTCATCTTTATTTGTTCACTGTTGATTTTGAGTTCAGATAACCCTCGCTTTTACGTAAGCAGGTGTAATTAGTAAATTCTTGTTTCCATACAACAAATATTTGTAAATTAGCTTTAAGCATTTGTTTCACTTTAGTTTGAATAATATTAACGTCACTTTTCTCGAAATAACTACTGGAGTAGTAATTACCATTTTGGCTTGATTCGTAGAGGTTCGGTCAATAGCCAAGTAATTTCTACATGACGAATTTGATTTTTTTTCTGCGTCTGAGTATCAGTACATTCAGTATAGTCTTGTGTGTTTCCAATATGTCCATGACACTTGAACATGACACATGAACATAAGTAATTATAGTGTCAATAATGATGTTATTTTTATCAATGGAAATAGTAAACTGGCATTCGGTTCCCAGTAGAGTAGTAGTTATATATGAGGCTTTTAAGTTTTTATTAAATTAAATTCACAGCGCTATCTAAATGAGTATAGTGGTTGTTATGAACATAGTGTAAATAATAAAATCAAATATTTTCGAGACGATATCACGAGTTTATTTCGGATTTCGGAGTATTTACAATGATGTTTATGACGAAGATACATACACAAATACTTATTTTTGAGAACGCAATTTGAAAAAGACTAACACACACACTTCACATAAAGAATAACATGAAATGTAGGTATTTAGTGTAGATATTTCGTCAGTATCGACTTTAACGTTACTGTCATTGGTTGTTTGCATAACCCATCCGTGAACAAAACCTGTTAGCTGTAACCAGGAAACGCCATTAAAATCACATAATGGACAAGCAAACTAGCCATGAATAATAGGTAAATAATATTGTTTATTGCACTTTGAACTGATGTGCACAATTTGACACGCCCGATTTACTCGACTTATAGCAAGCCTAGGACCATTGATGTTATAGAAATATTCTGTAACTTTTATCACTCCACACTTACAAAATAGCTATCACGGCCTACTTTGTGTATTGTAGTGTAGCTAAATGAACTCCTAATCGCTAAGTCGGTACGCAAGGCCAAAGGATTGTACGTTGAATAGCTTACAATTGGACTAATAATTAAGACGTCATAATTTGAACGTGAGTAATAGTCTGACTTGAACTCTACGCCGATACATTAAACGTCACGGGAATTACTAAATTTCTTGAAATGGCTATTACGGATATTTATCATTCTTAAAGGAAATCTACGTCTGTTAGAAAGATAGACTTAACCGGTAACGAAGAATTTCTTTTCATATCCATCTCACAAATATATTTTGTACATGTTTTAGGGCATGATTGAAGGGAATTCAGAAGTTGCTGAGACACTAAATCTGTACACTGCATACGCATAATATATATCACAAAAGCATATTGTAGCCGAAACCACTGTATATTATAGGAAAAGTTTTAACAAAAGCGTCCCTGAACGTATCCAATAACACGGTTCGCGTTAACACGCGAGGTTACATAATAGTGCTATACTGCTTAATTTATTCAACACAAATACCTACCATACGATTAGTCTTTAAATACGTTGTTTCCAAATACTTCTGTGTGCCCAATCTGACGTAAAAATGTATTTGGAGTGAGGAGCCGCAATAATTGAGCCAGTAGGAAAGGAGAAAATTATAAAAGTGTTATTATTCTCTTAATTAATAAGTTAAATCTTGCATAAGATTTAGCTTCTTTTATTTGTGACACTAATCATGCAAAAATATAAACAGTTACACCGAAAGATTTAGCATTATTAGTCAGATTGGACAACGTACGGATAATTATGAAAATAGCCACGTAGTCTACTCCATCGCTAGTTAGTTATTCCCATTTCCCATTATTCGTTGAACATTTTCCGCCATAAGATTCTAGAACGGAAGAGAAACCAAGATTAGTTCAATTGGTTTAATGTTTTGCTTGGTTAAAATTGATATCTTGATCAGCAGAATTAAATTTCTTGTTTGGTTTGGTATTTAGGCTAGATTTGATTTGAGACGAACTTGGCAAGGACAAGCAGTTGATATGAGATGTGGAATCGGTGGTATGTAATCCCACCGGTTTTTATATAATATTAACTTAATAATAATTCGACCATCTAATAATAATAGTCTGGTATAACCAGTTAGGAAATATAATTCACTTTTAATAGTATGGCAGTCTCGCCGGAACCTATTAAATTAATTTTTGGTTGGTAACGTCGACGAGAAGTTTCTTTTAATCTATGAAGGTTTGGTTTAAATGGCATCTGGAATCGACTAGTTCATATTGATTAATTCATAATTAATCATAATGGTTTCATAATTATTATGAGCTATATTATAACTATTGTTAATATTATGATATAATCTTTGCATAATTTTATCATTTTTACGCAAAATCTCTTATAACTATGTTAACTTGTTTAAGTAGATAATATTCATTAATTGTTATCGATTCGGCCTTACATTTCATTTGGCTGACCAATCGAAAATATGAGTGCAAAACACTATATACGGGGTACAGTCTTGTTTTATGAGTATGGCGTGCTATATTAGGCTTGTTTTTACGTCGGGTTCAATGCCATCCCAAATTGCTGTAAACACTGTACTGTAGGGGAGCCTTTCTTTCACCTTTGTATATAACTGTATCGTCCTTGTTAACGAGATTATGAACCTTCACACGATTTGTTTTTACATTTTATTACACTTATAACTAAGTTTATCCAAAATTACGCATGTATTTAGGCTCGTTATTAATAAAACAAACTTTTTAAATTATCATCCATCCAACGTCATGATGCATAAAGATCCTTAGAGTGATCAGGGACAAAGCATTGAGTAACTCTATTCACTTATCGGCTTCGGGAATTAACTATTAGCTGTATAGGTACATAATACAAGATATGTATATATTGCTACATAAGTGATACCGAAAAAAATGTCTGGAAGTACCCAATTCATTTATTTATTATTTACATACAGTAAGTGTTGTTTAAATTCAAAAATGCCGCTTTAAATTCCATAGTTCAGAATTCTTATTTCATTGATTGTTGCAAACCTTGAGAATAAGTATAATAAAATTAATTGCAAAATGTCAGTGTCTTTTGCTATACTGGACTCATAAAGAACGAAACTTGTTGTTTTCAGTATTGATGACCTTAATTAGTACGACCCTTTAATAAACGTGGTGATTATAATTAGTAGGGTTTCGGAACTTTTGGCAGCCGGTCGACATTGACTTACTCTTCACGTAAAGCAAAATGAATTAAAAAAAAAACAAACAGGAAATCATAAACTTTAGGCCTTGTCATAGTCTTAAGGTAAAGGAATTTTGGGGAAAGCGTCTGGTAATAAAGCAACAGGCGTAAACTGCCACATTTGCCATTATTGCATTTCATTAATCTCTCTTGCGTTTTAATTTTTCACCAAGCAGCTGCGAAGTAATAACGTTTTAGCAAATAAGAAAGATTATTTTATGTATTTAGAAATATTCGAAAATTAATGGTAAACAACATAAATGAATTAGATTTCATTTAAATAATATATGACCTTCGTTACCACGTAACTCAGCAGAATGTATTGATTGAAGTACAATATGTTAGTGTATATAAGTGTTAAAAGCATTGCTTGAAAATCCTAATAAGAATCCAAGTAAATAAACGTATTCACTACTGCTAATTTCTTAATGGAGCAATCCATAATACTGATGCATAATACTCGTGGCTAATCAAAACCACTTCAATAAGTATGACTCACATTATTCATAGGCGAAGCTAATCAAATAATACACTTTGTAATGGTTTGATTACATTTGTTTTGCAGGCATATACATCTCTATTTTTATACAGTTTACTATGTATTGTATTTAAATTTACGAATCCCATTTATTGTTCTGCTTCATTTATATAATTATTGTGTTTTAGATTTATTTTGTTATTGTAAATTCTAAATTTGTATTGGAGTATTGTAAAATGTGTATGCATGCATTCCATCTGATTTGAAAATAACATGTTTTGTTCGTAATAGTAGGTATCGTCCTCTTGCCTCCAATGTTTCTTGCCAGAATTTATTGCTAGCCAATCTTTTTATATCAGACTAACGTTATTGCGTTGCATCTTCCTGCCCGAATATCCACGGTGATTTGGCTATTCCAATAACTTTAATATGTTTGTCTTCCTAAGTATTCTAGGATGTGTGTATTCCGACGACATTATTGTCCCTGAAGGCTGTGTCAGTGGCCATAGGTAAATGACCTTTTGAAGGGTGAAACCTAACCCGCCCAGTAAGGTTGACGCCCTTGGACTTCGCCTTGACTATTGAATACAAAAGCCATAGAGGTTCTCCGCCGCAATTGTGAAATCTTGAAACCGGAGAATGTTGGTCGACTAACAATAGTATAAACGAGTGAGCTGAAATTGGACATAGTCAATTATTTTTACTATGTTTATATCTCTATACATAAAATCTCTATTTTAATGAATATTAAAGTTACAAGATTGAACGATAAAGTCAAATAAAAAATGTCAAATAAATTTTGCATATTCTGATGGCAATACGTAAATTTTCGATTTAAAACATCAATTTTAAATTGATTTCCAATAAATAAAAAGGAATTAATAGAATACTGTAAATCAGTATAAAGATTTTTTTATTTATTTAGAAATTTTTAAAAATAAACAACAGCTGCTTTGTCATTATATTATTCGCGTTGAGTCATTTGTAAATATGTTATAAAGTTGAACTTTCCAAGTCTACTTCTGTCACGTGCGATGTTTTGATAAAATTTGAGAAATAGTGAAACAAACGATAATTAACATAGTCTTCGTATTTGAACATGAATCTAGCTCTGCAAATATTAATAACGCTACCTGAGAAAATACAGACAAATTACTAGGACTACAGATAAACATACAATTAAACATTATAAATGATAAAGATTACAATAAAAAACAATACGAATATTCAACCAGTAATAGAGTTCATTAATAGAACGTCATGGTGACAACACTAAATTCTTAGTTGATAAATTGCTCTTGGCCGAAGATACAGAAATGAGCCAAAATGTTGCATCTATCCGTATAGCGTATCTCTTAATACCTAACTATAATAATTAATTTAATTACATTTCTTTTCTCGTGTGAATGTTTTTGGTTTATAAAAAAAAATAGTATTTTTTGTCTATTGTTAGACTTGCATAATATTGTTCATAAATAAATTTTAAAAAATATTTTAAAAGACAAGATTTCATTTCAATACACTGAAAAGAAAAAAATACACTTTGTACGAGTCAAACTCATCATTTTCTTACATTATACAATTTTTATCATATAAAAGCTTGACGCGAGAATAAATCTGGACCTCACATATCAATTGTTAATCAATCTAATCAGGAAAATCTCACGACAAGCATTTATATGATAAAAATCGTATAATGCACGAAAATGATGGGTTTGATTCCTACAATTTTTTTTTCTCTTTTCAGTGCATTGAAATAAAAGCTTATTTATAATAATATTTTTTAAAGTTTATGTATTTTCTTATTTATAGTTGTCCGTGGATGTAATACACTATCATTTCATACCCATATTGAGTGGGTTGTACAAAAAATATGTAATCTTACATTTTTTGATGACGGTTACTTGGATTTCGATTTTTATGATGTATTGTATTCTACAAGTTTAGCCCCTTCATTTGATATCCATATTAGGTAGGTTGCAAATAATATGGAATCTTCGATTTTTTACTGGCGGCCATCTTGGATTTGATTTTTTCCATTGTGTATTGTATTGTACAAGTTAAGCCCCTTTATTTGATAACGACATTGGGTGGGTTGTATGAACGAAATGTAAATTTCCATTATTTTATGGCAGCCATCTTGGATTTGTTTTTTTCTTTCATTGTGTATTATATTCTCAATGTAAAGCCCCTATCTTTGATACCTATATTGGGTGGGTCGTACGAAAATCTGTACACTTTCATTTTTATGGCGGCCATCTTGGATTTCAATGTTTTTTCGTAGTGTATTGTATTCTACAAACAAACTTCTTTCATTTGATATCCATATTGGATGGGTTGTACAACAATATGTAATCCGCCATTTTGTTGCGGCGGCCATTTGCATTGTCATCAGGACAACAAGTGTGTTCTAATTTTTATCTCAGTCAAATACTGAGAAATGGGTTATATTCAGCTTGTAAGATTTGACCTAAAATTACTTACATCCTTACATACAAACATTGCAAGTTAAATAAAAGCTTTTAATAAAAACATACCAATCCATTTACTTATTTCATTTGTTGTGA
Source organism: Cecropterus lyciades (assembly GCA_002930495.1). Lineage (NCBI taxonomy): Eukaryota > Metazoa > Arthropoda > Insecta > Lepidoptera > Hesperiidae > Cecropterus > Cecropterus lyciades. The sequence goes on from MOOZ01000254.1 coordinate 297,048, forward strand.
ATTAATCAAGTTATTCGTAGATAATGACAAGTGCAAAGATAAAATATAATATCTTAGCTACAGATGTATATCATTTTCTAGATTTGTATCGTCCCGATATTTATTATCAACAAATATATATATAATAAACAGCGATTGGAAATAAAACATGATTATCTGTTACTTCCGTATAACGATAGAGTTCCTAATTAGTTTCATAGATATATAGTGGCTTCTTAAAACTTATCTGGTAACGTGGCAATGCCCTAATTAATAGGATTATTTGAAACAAAATATAAATCAACTAATCTGACAATTGTCGTTACATAAGCAGGTGAATTAAACATACGACGACAATCCTGCATTGATGATTCATTAAAGGTTAATTAAAAAGTAGTTAACAAAATTATATAAGTGTCAGACACATGTACCTACATAATAATTGTTACAGCCATGTACAGCGCATGTACGCGCTAGTGTCTGCAAAGCAATAAGAAGATAATTGTCTTATTGTTAACCTAGTCAGTTCTTTGTTAATTACTGGACCATAAATAAACCAATCAAGATATAAGGAAGTATTGATGTTAGTCAGTTAAATGACTTGTTATTTCATTTCAGTTGACTTGTTATTTGCAGTGTAAATAATGTTATAATTTGTTTTATACTTATTTAGTTTATATGTAAATGTTTATATTTAAATGAAGTGTCTGTTTGTAATATCAAAATAACAACTTTTTATCAAATGTATATCTGTATATATGTGGAATCAGGAATAATATATCAATATCAGGAAGTATATACGATACTGATAACAAAACATCAATTACTAAAATTTTTGATTGTCTATCTGTCTGTTTGTTCTGGGTAATCTCTGAAACCGCTAACCGATTTTGACGGAACTTTCATTGTTGGATACTATGAGGCGTAATTTAGGCTAATTCTATTTTAGAAAATGAAATTAGGGTTCCGCACAAAAAGTGAAAACCTATGAAACCGCTTGCGCTCCACGCGCACGCAGCCACCGTCACTGCCGCTAACGCCAGTTGCTATTAGTCCTCTTTGAAACAATGCTATAATGTTAACATTGTATATCAAGTTACATTTTTTAAACGCAGGTATAACCGCGGGTTATACCCGCTCAGCTTGTTCATGATATAACTAATAGTGTTCCCACAATGTCTGTAATTTTTTTTGGGTTCATAAATGTTCCCTTTATGTACTTTTATATTTTTGAACTAATTTTTCTACTAACATAATTACCTCTATTGGATGTTTGATTTAATACGTGTTACATATATGTTATTTTAAATAAATAGTATAAGTGCATAATAATAATACTGTTATATGAATAATTATCATATTTGGATCAGAACAGTTATTTTAAAAGTCTGCCAGGGCTTCGTCTCACGTGTAACTTTTCTTAGCACAAGAATTACTAGTCCTTAACTTGTGTTAATTTATTTTATTTTATTGTCATGAGTTCGTTGTAATTTGTTACCTTTGACATTTGAATCTTGTAATTCCTGTTGTTACATAACTGTCTAGTTCGTTAAACTCAGGCAGGCAGTTTCCTTAGTATGGTTTCCATTTTGATCACGCAGTGCACTGCGTGGCAACAGCGCGTCGTTACGTATTGAAGGCTTTGGTTCACGTGGAAAAGGTTGTATAACTAATCTACATATAATATAATTACTAGAATTATTTTTGGCTCGTCTGCGATTTCCTTACGCACTCGTAGTGAATAAGGCAACCCGATATATAAAAGGTCTAAAGGTCATTTATTAAAACTTCTATGATTGAATACGTTAGTCCAAACGTTCATAAGCTGCATCACTAAACACGACCTGGACTACATGTTCCGTCCTTCTAAACGCTTAACAAACTACTTTGACGTGAGATGTTAAGATGCGTTCGCTAATTTGTTTGAAATAGAACGTAATGGTTGTGCATTGATCGTGATCATCGTTAATCAGCAAATCAAATTGACAATATCCTCGTGCAACAGCGCGTGATAACCAATCGATCTCCATGCTGTTGATTAACCTCTAATAGAGATTTGTCACTGAATAGAAGTTGTATAATATTTTGTCATTCCTATCTCCACCTGTCATTTGAGACTTGATGAATATTAATCATAAACGATTCATATTTTTAATCCCGTTAAGATTTTGTATTCATATGTAGCATAATATTACCCAGATTGTCATCAAACTAGTCTTAAACTAATGGCACTGTAAACCAACATATTGACTGATTTAGTATACCAGGAATGCATAAAAATAATATAAAGGTTATAAATCTTAAGTCTAAAATATTTAAAAAAAATCTAGTTTTCTTATCATATAAGTCGATGAATGGAGATCCCTTATCAAGTAGAACCAATGGTAACTCAACAATTGAGTAATTTAAAACATGGAATTGTGCAATCACAATTCTAATAGTCTTAAATTCCGATATTTAAATCTCAATTTGGCGTAAACACGATCCGGAAAACTTGTTTGTTAAGTTTTTATGGCCAATTTAACAACGTGGGTCGCTGTAGATACGATAGCCAAACAAAGCGAGGTACGGCATGGAACGAGCCTATAAGGCGGTCTTATTGCGAGGTGCTAAAATTCAAGTCAGTATAACTTGACTTTAGACAAAGCAAGGCCATACGATACTAAACGGTACGACAGGCAAGATAATAATTTTGGACGAGAAAATTAACTTTAGAATTGATGTAGGGATTTTGTATGCCATTATCTTTAATTATAATATTATCGATTATCTTAAATTGATTCGCAGTAAACTTTGCTGCAACTATGCACTTTGAGTATCATATAACGTATACTAAGAAATATGTTTCATTATATATACCTGACTCATTGAGATCGTCTCGAAACCGTTAAATCCGAGAATAAGGTTTGGATGCAAAGAATTGAAGCATTCGAAAGCAAGGTATAATCCTTTCTGCGAAACGACGACTTATTTCGTACAGTTAACTGGACTCATGCAAGGATATGTCAAAAGATTATATCTGACCATAATCTTTAATTTTAAATAGTGATAATACGCTCAAAATAAAATGGAACACTTATAAAAGATGCAATAAAGGCATAAGACAATGGTGTGACCAAAGGTGGGAGTTAAAGCCTCTTGAAATATCAAAAGGCCCCCAAGGATGTAGTTATCGCAAAATATGACGGAATTAGCATATATTAGACTATTTGTTCTAAATAATTCCGTGTCACGTTCCGTTCAACATAGTTGGTAAATAGCTTACAGTTTGCTTTTTTTCCCCTTTAGCAAATACAATACAAAATGTCGCATAGCAAAAGGTAATGCCATGTCATGTTAGTATTGACAAATGAGGTGATTAAGAAATTATGAGGATGAATATTTTATCGATACAATTCTTGGTGTTCTAGGGCAATTTGATAACCTTAACCTAGATACTTACATAGATTACATACATTTCAAATTTGTTACTTAAATAGTGTGAAATTTTGTTAAACCTATAATTTTTGTTGTTTCTGTGAGGATTGTTAAATTTTTATCTTTTTAAGGTCAAAAGTAGACTGTTAAAATTTAATATCTTCCTTCCTTTACGACAATAGCGTAAGTATTTCTCAGAAAAGTGTACAGGTGGATCTACGTAACTTACTGGAAAAGAATTATGTTATTTGACGTGCACCATACATACTATGTAGAATCTAATTTATAAGGCTTTGAAACTTTAGGTAACAAAGCATTCATTAAAGGAAGCTAACAGTAAACAACCGATGAAAATAACGATCCACGTGGTCCTGCTATCATTTAAAGTTCCGGGTTCGATGTCCCATTTAAGCACGTATCTGAACGTATACTTAAGCATTTCGTTCGAAGTCTGGGTGATGTACTTAAGTGAGTTCATAGCAACTAAGTTGCTATGAGTATGGAAAGTGTCATTTATTCAAGATGAATTAATTAGAAGATGCAAATTATCATGCAGTCGACCTGATGGCTAGTGTCAGAACCGCCCATGATCATCTGAAGGAACTTCATAACAAACCGGAGTTTTATCTGAGTTCAATCACAGACTCGCGTTATTTCCCCGAGGACTGAGATGGTCGCCTAATATGAAATTGAACAGTCAACCATACTCTTAAAAGCAAGAACTGCTTCACGCTAAAAGTAGGTGTGTCGGTGGTACCTCCGAACGAATTATACTCATTCTACCACCTAACCTTGAAAAAGTTTAATATTTAGTTAAAATTCACAAAGTATTCGCAGGTGTGATTTTAACTAATTATTTGGCAGATTCTGCTGTTTACTAAAGAAAGTTGGCACGCTCTGTCATTTCATCGATTCTTGTTAACATGCACCTATATAAACAAGCGTTCTCTTTTGACCTACTATGTGCAATAATTTTATATTACTGAGCGTATATCTAATAAGATTGAGCTCAAGTAACATTCTTGGCATGCTTTCGTCGTGTTGCTAAGTCCTTAGAATTCATAATTAGTATTCTAAGCTGACGTTAAAACTATATGATTTTAGTAGTATATTTTAACAGTTTCCTTCCAAATGCGGAATGCTTGTTTTATTTTAAGTTTGAACATAAATCTTTTTACGTCTATACTAATATTATAAAGCTGAAGAGTTTGTTTGTTTGAACGCGCTAATCTCAGGAACTACTGGTCCGATTTGAAAAATTCTTTCGGTGTTAGATAGCCCATCTATCGAGGAAGGCTATAGGCTATATATCATCGTCGAAACTTACGCGGGTGAATCCGCGGGGCGCAGGCAGCTCCAAATATAGGGGTTATATAGCCAAGAAAATGCTGTCATTTAACAATACCAGTTCGCATAGAAATAAATAAGAAATACATAAAAAAAACCAAATGAATAACACGATACTAAAATTGACAATCCGAAAACGGAATTGTCTTACTAGAAACTAAATACAGTAAGATTGGATTGGTAATAACCAATAAAAATAACTGGAAAAGAAATAATGTCCTTACTACAGGCTTATAAAATACTTTATCTAAAACCATCTATGTCTAAAATTGGATTTATCTGTTGGAACGGCCGGGAAGGCTGTAGACTTGACGTGGACTTGCCTTACTGGTTCCGAGGTCCAAAAATAGACGGCCACTTCGCAAGTAACGGTGTGCACGGGCAGAAATACACGTACACATTTCTCTTATCTCTGACAACGTAATTTGCACCTTAAATCACACGTCTTTTACATCAGATTTTACAATATCGTTGTCATCTGTAAAAAGTGGATTACTTAAGGAATTGCAGTTGAAGCTATAATCTTGTTCTGTAATTGTTACATCTTTGATTTAATTATACAAGACAAGCGCGTCAATTATAAAAATGCGATTGGTATTTTCCTGCTATTTATTGTTTTTAAAATAGCTACGTCTACTATTTTATAAAATGCTATTTTTAGGATTGTTATAAAATTAATGGTTATAATCTTTTTTTAATATCAGGCCTATTGAAAGAATTTCCTTGCACTTGCCAACATAACTACAATAGCAGGGAACTTAATGAAAATTAATTATGCAATAAATTAACTTAATCAATCAATGCTAATCAATAAGGTATTAATGCAGTTTGCTTCAAACATTACAATGCAGTTTTTAAGGAAAATATAAATAGTATAGTAAAATCATTGATTCTAAGTAGTATTTATGTACACGTTGGACGAATTTAAATTCTACTTTATCAACATAATAATATTTTCAAGGTGTTAGAACACTTTATGGATCGACTCTAGACACACCACAGCCACACCTATTTCTGCCTAATAACAGCAGTGTTATGCGCTGTTGTGTTCTGGTTTGAAGGGTGTGGTAAGGGAGACATACTTTTCCGAGGCATTCCATCTTAGTCCTCAGGGGTAGTAACCCATCTGTGGTTGATTACAGATGTCTATGGGCGGCAGTAGCCACTTACCATCAGGTGGGCTGCATGCTCGTTTGCTACTTCCACACTATAAAAAAAAATCTTAGTGACTGGGCCCACAATATGTGTCAAGCTCAATGCAAACGGCTCCAATCATGTTAATGCAGCTATATGTCAAAATTGTTGTGCGAGTCATAAAGTCAAACACGATTAAAGTATTAAATATTGATGTGGGTGTAACCATTCATTAGCGTATTACGAATTTTTCGCCCAAAATATTACGAAACAGGAAAATCTTTCAAAATTACCAATATTATCAATAACTGGCAGTTTTGGAAGTTCCACCCTACCGGTGGAATCAATATATTTTTTTACTATAGCAGAGTTAATAATACTATGATTTTAATAATTGATTGCTGGGATTAGACTAAAAATATAAGTAAAAAATATATAATAATACCTGTTTATTATTATTGACGACTCGCGTGGTGGAGCGGTCCCATACCCGGCACCCACAATAATAGTACATGCTACCACCCCCGCACGTGGGTCGTAACCTTATACAACCCACGTGGTGGAACGGTCACCATACCGGTCTGACACGCAGTGGGTTCCGGGTTTGATTCCCGGCCAGGCCATATATCTGAATGATGAGTTTAGATTCTGTTCTGGGTCTGGGTCCATGGTACCCACTACACAGGAGATAATCCTAGTGTGGGGCTAAGAGTGTAGAAAGTGTTTTTTGCAATTGTTTATGCTAATATGTAACATAACATATTGTAAGTATATGCTTGTAAGTATATACTTGACACAATTCTTTAGTTGAATGACATTTATTTTGCATTAACGTACAAAAGTGGATTTCTAATATAGTAAGTAGAATGACGTTATACTACAGTAAAATAGTTGCCTTGTGAACGCAAATACAATTTGGGTATCGTAATTATTAATCCTACTATATCAGATGTTGACACACTTTTTTGGGGCCCGCTACAGTTTATGTATTTGTATAAATGGGGTCGTATTCTCAAAACATAGTTTTAGCGATAAGCAAAGGGGACATCCCGCGGTTGCTTGCGAAATGAGATTCCACGAAGCAATTTGCAATATTTGCTCTGTTTCAAGAACTGTCAATGAGCCACTAATTTTCAAGAACTACCTATGACCTTAAAATTTTCATTTGAGGATAATAATATCATCTTTCGAAAAATTATTTTGTAAGGCAGTACCTATCTTAGATTATTTTATTTTCTCATTTGCCATTTCTTAAATTCATATTTACGAAATGCATGCATGCAAATGCATTGTACTTACATACATTCGAAGACTGACTTAAAATTTTGTAAATTATTTTCTTTATTGCTTTTTAGGATACCGACATTCTTAGTCAGATGTTTTGGCTAAGTTATCTTAATGCTTTTACTTAGGCAGGATATCGTCATCCTTATTCTGTTGATACCAATTGTCTCGATCTTCACATTTCCGTTGACTCCCTTTCACTTCTGACTCATTTTCCATTGTTCCATTCGTGCCATATGTATCGTTGTATAAGTATGTTACTGGTATTGATATGGCTGGCTGAACGCCCTTTTTCTGGCTTGTTACTGCATAAAGGAGTATTTTATAATTATTTTCTGTCTTTATGAGTTAGGTAATTGTCTAATATGCGTTTCTAATATTTAAGACTATATTTTAATTCGGGCCACAAGCCTGTTATCTATACTA
>MOOZ01000254.1:343061-360694 GCA_002930495.1 Cecropterus lyciades
ACCCCGGTACCCCATTGCTCCCATCAAGAGCCCCCGGATTGAATGCCAGCAAAGAGTGATAGGTTTAACCAAATAGCGTCCGCTCGCGGCTTCGTCCGCGTATAAGTAAAGTTAAATGGAATAAGTATACCTTGGGCGTAGTTCTAGCTACATTTTTCATCGTATGCTAAGAGGTCTGGAATAACTGAACTCTAAAATTTTTTGACAGTAAAAAAAAAGGAGACCATGAACCCTCCCCCTGATTATATACGTCCATGATGTATATGCATACATTTAAAAACCTCTCCTTCAGAATACGGTTAAAATATAAACAACAGTAACACTACTTCAGAGATCTTTACTGTTGATATGTTGCAAATTGCATTGCTGAGTCTGAAATATACAAAATCTGCTGTCAGAAGCTGTCAAACATACGTAAAATTTAAACGAACGACCCAATATTGAATTTAATATTTGCAATCATTTTTTTATTAAAAGTATATTAATTAGTCAGAAAAGAACGAAAATACAAGTATGTGAACATTTCATAAAAATGGGTTCCGTATTTTTTACGCAGCACTTACAAATATCATTTGCGACGATACGTAAATAACATTAAAACAATAACATAATAACAAATGTTTTCATTCTGAAACAGGTGTCACGTGTCAATATCATAGATTTTAAAGTAAGTTAAAATGTGTTCAGTAATGGTTTTGCAACGTTTACCAGTATCTATTTCGAAGAAGCGTTAATAATTTTCTAACAACTATTTTACAAATTTCTTAATTTACATTAAACAACATTTATACTGTAAATTAATATCAGAAAAACCATTATACTCTTATTGTCTTTGTCTCTGATCGGATGCTGGCAATACTTTCGCCAAAATGTCGTACGTGTATTCAGGTTATCTAGTTGTATAGAAATTTAATTTTTAAGCAGTACGTTAATAATGTATAAAAATAGATCAGGGAAATTGAAGTATGTGATAGGGCAACACTCATTCAGTTAACATTAATTATCCACATAATAAAAAAAACTAAGCTAAATAAAGAAATCGACTGAAAATATTTAAGAATTATGAAAGGGATGTTCTACAGAACAGAATCACAGGTATATGTTATTATGTACAGGATTAATAATTACGTCGAAGGAAAACATCGTGAGCATACCTGCACATTGACACTTATGAGTTCTATAAAAAAAAAGGTGTTCTCAAAGGTGTGTAAAGTCTATCAATTCGCACTTGGCCAGCGCGGTGAACTATGGCCTATAACTCTTATTCTGAGAGAAGACCAGTGCCCAGCAGTGGGACAAAGATTATTAATCACAGATACATATCATATACCCGTGATAATAAAATAGTAATTTCCATGATCAAGGGCTTCGTCAGCCGTTGAGCTAGGGGAAGGAGCATCGATCTTTGCATTTTTAGGGAGGGCGAGTCAGCTTCCCCTTTTGACGACGCCAAATGGTAGAATATCCTCTTTGTAATACGTTTTTGAATCTTTATGGTAGTTGCCACCTCTGCTCCCCCCACTTGACGACGACCATGTTACTGATAGTGCTTGCTCTGTTACATTTTAAAATTTTGTAATAGGAGAGAATGTGTGTGTGATTTTTGGTTCCGGTAATTCATATTTTCAGGTATAATACAATATTTAGGTATTTTCGAATGTTCTTGTGTATTATTTTAATGAATCACGGAATACATTGGAAAGGAAATTGTAATATAGTAATTATTTTAAAATATGTATTACCACTGAAAGCAATCATGAGATATGTATCTAATATTATGGTACTCTGCCATGTAATTTTTAAATATATTTTCTGACCTAATTGAGCATATGAAATGTCTTGTACATTAAATTCATAGTATACGGTCAGACAAGGGAATTCGATTTTTTTTATTTTATTTTGAATTGTGCCTTTCCTTGGAAAACATTAAATAAGTTTTAATGGTTTCAAAGTATGAAAGCGAAATTGGTTCATAATAATAAAATGTTCATATATAACCCATTAGAAAATGATCATATAGCGCTGATGTATATCTTGTTTGAAAAATGTGGTTAGGAAGATATGCTTATCCAAGGCGTTCCACCTTAGTCCTCAGGTTAGCAACTCGTTTGTGGCCAACCTCAGGTGAGAATGTTCTTATCTGGGGTTTATTATAGATGTCCATGGTCAGTTACCGTCAGGTGGACTGTATGCTCTTTTGCTACTTCAATATTATCTAGTTTTCTGGCATTGAAGTAAATTTGGTAATAATATCAGTAAAGTATAGAATAATTCTTTATAAGTGTAAGTTTTTGAGCATTATAGTTATTTATGTGTTAAGTATTTGGGACCAAATGGTTATGTGTATTTGCCGTACGAGCGAAAAAGTGCCTTAAATATTTTTTTGTTACATTAAGATCTGAACATTTTCGTTGACTAGGGCCAAGAGTTGCATAAACCAATGCTCTATATACTGCCAAAGCCCCTCTCCCTCCTCCGGGTAACCTGGAGATGACGCCCATGAAGCTTAATGTGAAATAAAAATAAAACATGGACTATCATTAAGGTTTTTAATAAAATAAAAAGCTGAAAACCAATCCATTCTTGAAAAATGTAAATATTACAATGATCAGTATAAAAAATATACAGAGGAACATAGAATCAGTTAATAAACTTCATGGATACCTTTAAATACAGTCTACTTTGTAACTTCGTCTATTATTTGATAACTTTGTTATTTAGCATAATAACCAGCTTATTTGCTAACTTTCGTCACCATAAAGATGTCTTTAACTAGTCTTTTAGGCTTATTATGTACGTATGTTACTGTTACTGTCTACACTAGAGTAACTGCTTAGAATAAGTTGTAAAGACATTAGTAACAATGTATTATAGTTAGTTATGTTTAAAAGTGATCTAGTGATATGTATTATAGTGAAAATATGATATTACGAAAACAAAATATATATTTATTTTTAAATATCTGTGTTTTATTTTAATTTTAGTGTGTTATTGTATGTATGACTGGATTGTGTGATACTTTGTGAAGGATTTGTATGGGTGCCTCTACCATAAACACGGTCACCGTGTATCAATAATAGTGGATTTGCGATATTACATAGTTTACTGGCGCAACAAAAAGTGTGAACAAGAGTGGGGGCTAAAAGTAGTTTTTAAGTTACTTATTGGTTTAATAAATAATAAAGGAGGAGTATTTGTGTAAATAGTAGTTTAATAACACTATTTAGACTTTACAATCCTTAAGTAGAATACACTCGATATAGATATCCTAGGAATTTTCTATCCTAGGAATTAAATTTTCTAGAGGCTTAAGTAAATATCACCACGCTTCTTTAATGGGAATTTGAACTTAACAATATTTTACATAGTATGTAATGATTTTGACAACAACAACTTAATGTATTTTAAGTATTTTTTTTATTTTTTTTAATAACTAATACATAGACATAATAATGACTACTACGAAAATTATGGTTAACAACTGCACTAGTGACATCTAGTGAAACAATATTAACAAAAGATTTTTATTTTTATTCCACTGTTATGAATTTTATACGAATTTACGAGGCTCATAGTTTTTAGGTCAATACAGAGATTTTAAAATTGAATACATAGCACACCATAAAACTTTCAGTGTAATGGCTGTATGTTTTTAGCAGGTACAAACAAATGTCTGTGATTGTCAAAATAGTCATATTTGCAAATGTCAAATGACAATATGATGCTTTGTGATGAAGTGAAATAAACAATTAAACACTTTATTTCATGTTAATAATCTCCACTGACTGCGAAGTAATTAACAAATTGGTAGTATATTAAAATAAGAAAATCAGCTTCATTATTAGTGCAATATGAGTGATGGTAATAAAACTTTAATGCAATGTCGTGTCTGCTTGAATTCCAATACGAATAAATATGTATCAATATTTGGGAAATACAAGGAATTCACTATTCAATATTATATATTAGCGATAACAAATGTCGAAATCAAAAAGGGAGATGGGTTTCCTGAGAAAATATGTTCGAGTTGCCTTCTGGAGCTTGAAGCGGCTGTGAATTTTAAACAAAAGTGCGTGAACTCTGACATGTTATTGAAAGAGAGTAAGGAATCAATTATTGAGCTCTGCGCTGATACAGACGTTAAGGATATAATTATAATTAAGAAAGAGGAGCCTGAAGAGATCAAAATTGAAGAAAGGACAGACGATTTAGAGGAATATTATGACATTGACGTGTTGGAGGAAGAACCAGTTCATAAAGACAAATCGTTAAAAAACAAGGCAATGGATTTAAAATTAGAATGCCACGATTGCGGTGATTTGTTCAAATCGAAATGTAAGCTTCGAGTTCATTGGAAGAAAACTCACATGCTTAGTTCCCTTATTTGTGATATCTGTAAACGCCGATTTAAGAGTTACAAGGCCTACCACATGCATAAAAAAAATAAGTTGCAGAGTTGTAACACAGCTGCTAACAAATTAGTGAATGTAGAAGGTGAAGGCAAGTTAAGGATATTCCATTGTACGGAGTGTAAGTACCGAACCAAAAGAGTGAAAGATATTCAGTCTCATATCATAATACATAGCGGAGATAAGCCCTGTCAATGTAGCTTATGTCCCAACCGATACACACAGTTAAGCTCTCTCCAAGCACACATGGAATCTGCTCACAAGAAATATCTCGTAGAAATAACTTGCCATTTCTGCGGAAAACTGCTGAAGGGACGCTCGCAAGTATATCGCCATTTGAAATCTCACACAGAGGCGAAAAAACCATGTGCAGTATGTCAAAGAATGGTGACAAAGAAGAGTTATAAACAACATATGCAACGACACACAGGGATTAAGTCATATACGTGTGAAAAATGTGCATCAACATTCTACACTTTGAGTGAACTTTGCAACCATAAACGTTGGGTGCATTACAAGAAAAATGATGCTTTTAAATGTGATATGTGTAACTACACAGCAAGCAGGAAAGAAAGGATAACTATTCATAAGAAAAAACATAAAGACACCAATTTCCCATGTACCATTTGCGGAATGTTCTTCACATCGGTACCTAAGTTAGAAGTACATCAGAAAATACATTATGAGGAGAAGAAATTTGAATGTCCATACTGCGACATGAAGTTCTACAGACGAGACTCAGTTGGCAAACATGTGAAGAGCAAACACAAATCCATATTACAAGATATGGAGGAGAAGGTTCCAGTAATGTTAAAAGTTGAAGAAATTAAAACAGATAATTTAGTAGTTATCATTAAAAAGAATAAAAAAGTTGAATAATATTGATGTAAATGTAACACATGTAATAAAAAATTTCTTTAATTATACAAATCAAGTCATGAATTTTGTTACTATTTTTTATATAGTAGTAGTATGAATAGTAGTATGATGGATGTTTGTACCATTAAGAGGTCCTGAGGTCAACCACAGATGCTTAGCAAGACATCTATCCTCGGATAAGTTGCAACGCCTAATATAACCCTCTTCACCATCTAAACCAGTGTTTCCCAACCCTTTTTTAGGCCAGGCCCCACCTTTACATTTCTTAAATTGTTATGAACCCCGTACATAATTTTTAATGTTTTGTTCCTTTAAGAAATATATATGATAAGTTTTAGGAAGAAATCACTATGAAATTGTTATCAGACATTGTTAGTAAAGTCACCGATATCTAGCATTGCATTTAAATAATACAAAGCGACAGGGTTAAAGTCGTGTCGAGCCCATTTTTAAATTGCCCTCCTAAACTATCAAATTGCCCCCCTGTGAAGCGTGGGCCCCACGTTGGGAAACACTGATCTAAACCAAAAAATTACGGATACTGGTGTTGAAGGTGATAGAAGTAGTAGTGTCGGTGGTGCCTCTAGATGTTAACCACGAAGCTCCACCTACAGTCACTGTGATGGTTTTAAAAATATAGCATCAACTCATTATCATTTGTGGTTACGGATGCCAAACAATCGGTGCTATTTTGATGTGAAAAAGCTATAGGCGCAGGTAAACGTGATTGTTGGCGTGGCGAGAATTGCCGTGGCGACGGATTCGCCACACCGTACACACTACTACATATTATTAGGATAGCCCCAGAAGTGTGGAATCTCAACTTGATATCCAAAAGTATTAATAAGAATTTACAAAACTTGATAGTTGCATTACTCTACAATTAGTTAAAATTATTTATGCTAAAGAAAAAATTCCCGCCAAGTTCAACGTTTTCCGCCCCTTTTTCTATATTTACTTCTAATCTATATTTATGGCAATCGGCACATTGTTTTCTTATTATACAGCCAATATATACTAAAGGCTAACGATATACACTGTATATTTAACATAGCTGTGTGTGATTTTTTGTATTAAATGAAAATAAATATTTATTAAATAAATAGTCATTTTCTGTAAACAATTTGTCATATTTAATTTTTTTATTACGCTATACTTATGTTTAGTTCTTGTCGGAATGTCTCTTATGCATATAACTTGTACGAATACGATGTGATGACAGACATCTATTATCAACCTCAGTTAAGATCGGTCTTTCCTGAGCTTACTCACAAATGCGTGGCTAGGTTGCGAGACTATGTTGGAATGCCTCGGTTAAGTATGTTTCCCTTAATACACCTTTCAGACCAGTACACGACATCGCATTACATTGCTATTATTTGGCAGAGATATCTGATGTAGTGGTGCCTCCGGAGTCGAACCACAAAGAATACCTTGATTAAATCTATAACATGCTTTTGACTACTTGCGATACGGTGACAGCTTAGACAAATGGTCACCATATTGGTTTGACACGAATAAGGTTCCGGTTTCAATCGCCTGCCAGACAGATCTGAATAATTAATTTAGATAATTATTCGTTCGATAGTGTTCGTCATTGTGTCTCCAAGGCACTCACGAAAGGGAAAATCCTAGTGTAGGTATATGTGTTTAGATAACGTTATACTTAGAATTGACTAGCAGACCCGTGCCCACTTCGTTGGGCATTAAAAAAATTGTTGGTTTCTTAGTACTAAATGTTAGGGTTTATTACCCAACTGCCAAAAGGAAGGTTATGTATTTATCGCGTATGTATGTACACTTGTACCTATTTGTATGCCAAATTGACGAAACATGTATGCTCTATTATGTAAAATCTTGGTGTTTATTACCCTTTGTTTGATACCTTTAAAGTGTATGTTAAAATGATTATGATTTATTATGTTTATTTTAATTGTTCAATACTTATTTGTATATTGTGTTATTATCTGGCAGCAAAATTTATAGTTTTTATGCATATCCAGGCCGAGATAAAACAACATATAATATATCTGTATATGGGGAAAACATACTTTTTTAAATCAATGCCTCATCTTGTACCTTACAATTATCTATAAAATCGGCATAAAAATCACGTTTGGTGTATGGGAGCCCCCCTTAAATATTTATTTCATTTTGGTTTCGTTTTTTTTTAAACATGAATATAGAACTAAATATACTGTGAATATTTCAAGCGTCTACCTTTAGCCGTTATTTTTGTTTTTTTTTTATACTTAAACCTAACGATAAGGCATACGGGCTACCTGATGGAAAGTAGTCACCGTCGCCTATAGACATTTGCAACACCAGAGGAGTCACCAATGCATCGCCGGCTTTGAAGGAGAGCCCTTTTAGCACCTTTTTTGAAGAACCCCATGTCATAGCGCATGTTGTGTTCCCATATAACCCCTTAAATATTTATTTTATTCTGCTATTAGTACATGTTGTCGTACCGGCAAATGAAATACTTCATCTGTGAAAATTTCAACTGTCTGCCTATCACGATGCATGAGATACAGCTTGGTGATAGACAGACGAACCGACGAACAACGGAGTCTTAGTAATAAGGTCCCGTTTTTACCCTTTGGGTACAGGACCCAAAAAGCATCTTACAGAAATACCACCCAATAGATTACGACATGGTCGCGGTTACATTTCTATAGGTACTATATACGTACCTATATACCAAGAAGTTTAGGAGTCCATAGCAAACTAACAACGTGATATTTAATTTATCTCGAGTTGGACACGGTGTTGCACCCGGTGTGCAAATTTCATTGAAATCGGTTCAGCAGTTTAAGAATCTATAGCGGACAAACACCGTTACACGTAATTTATGTAAGATATAAGCTATCCTATCTTTCAAGTTGGATCATTTATTACTACAGTGTGTTAGTTTAATATCATAATATAAAACCGTTAAAAAAAAATATATATATATATAGCTTATTCGCAGAGGTCTCCAATGGCCGCAATACAGTCCTTAAACGTTGAGGCCAGTTATCAAGAACAGCACGCACTCTTTCTATGGGAAAATTCTTCACTGCTAATCGTGTGACGTGTGACGGACTGTTTTAGGGATTCCAAATTATCAAAATATCATTTATCGTTTAGAGCAAGCCTGACCATAAATCAAATTCATAAAACTGACCAAGAATCATAATCAAGTGGATAAAGATTAGGACTAGATGACGGCCAGACTTCAGCTCGCTAATGACCCGGCGCCGAGTGTTGCTGAAAAGACTATTTTTGGTTTTGTTAAGGGCTTAACTACCTTCTCAAGTATGGTATCTTGGTACACTTGTGCCGATGTTTTGATATCATTTTCACAAAAATATGGCTCAATCACTCCTTCATAGCTAACACCCAACCAAAACATCACTGAAGTCGGAAAATACCCACTTTGTTCTATGTTGAATAATTGTGAAGCTTGTTTAGGACTTTCAGCATAAATTCGGCCATTCTGTTTGTTAAAAAATTGCTTAAATGTAATTTTTTTCTCATTAGTAAACAAATTTTTTTTGCAACCTAACTTCGCGTGCCGCTTAATTAGTTGTTTTGATTTTAACACCCTATTCTATTTTAGATTATTAGTTATGAACTGACCATTGCGTCTCTTATAGCCTGCAAGTCCTAAGTCATCTTTTAAAATACGCGATATGGTTCTAGGTGCTATAATCATCTCTCGAGATAAAATCTTTTCCTTACGGACAGGATTTCTTCGAATTGTTTCCCTTACTGCTTTGATCGCCTTTTTCGTACGAACACTAAGTGNGGCCAGATCTTTTTCTGTCACAAACAGAAGAGGTTTCATTGTACCTATCAATACCCCGTACACAAATATTTTACTAATACCAAGCTTATGGAGGATTTTAAAATTTGTATTTGACTCCATACCTACTTTATGTAATGTTATAACAATGATTTGGTTCTCTTTATCAACCTAGTCCATTTTAATATTACAAAATATTTTGCAATATATTGACGCGAAAATAAGAAAACACGATGAACAATCGTATAAAAATGACTGAACACTCTCGTTCTCAAAAGTATTTATTATAGTATTGCAGTACAGTTTTTGACTCAGGAGTATTAGTAGAAAGGAGAGAGGAGAGTACGAGTCAAACCATTTGTATTTCAACACCGGTGTCATCGCAACACTTATTTCCAAATGATAACAGGAGTGTTAAGCGTTTATTGTGGTATATTACTTCTAAATTCCGACAAAATAATAAACGTAAAAGTTATTATCCAATCAACTCAATTGATGGATGATTGACTTCACACAATAGCAGATATGAAGTAAGATGATTTATTAATGGGATTTTTTCTTTACTAGTTAAACGCATAATTGTAAAGTTACTTATTTTTACCAAAGTACCTACTTTGTACGTAAGTGCCTAATTTCATCTCTACAATACTTCAAAATGAGTATGTGTATAAATCTAATCATGTTATGCATATTTGAAGGAGGAAATTCGCAAGTAAGTTTATCTACTTACGAACTTTGTACTAGTTTTCTTTAATGCGAAATATTATTTATTTACGGTAGAACTCTTCACATACTCTGACTCCGGCGGCGCCATGGTCATGAATATCTGATTTATGGCTGAAACGTAAGCTATGTTGTTGCCATGAAGTTATGGTGAAGTTGACATTATTATAATGTAAGTAATTTAAGTTGAGCGTCATAGGCTTTAAAGCTGTAATCGAACTCAGGTAGAAATTCTGTTTATTTGGTTTCGCTTATTCACTTCGGGTGGCATTGGCTTCGTCTTCGCTTTTCGTTGTTCTGGAGAGTTGCATGTTTCGCTGCTGCAGTTACTTCAAAAATCTTTTCTGACTTTTATTAATTGATATTGACATTAAAAAAAAGACGAACTTCCATTAGTCTACGACAAATACGACCACGTAATAACGCCCGAGGAAGTTCTCTGATAAACATATTCAAACTAAAATAGGTACAATGTTTACGAAACTTCTAAACCGTAATTTAAGATAAGTTCGGTACAATCCTTTGTCAAGTAGTGAAAAGTTGCTACTGTTCTTAACTGCTATTTTTGTGGGGAAAATAAAATAAATATTCAACGTGGAGTCTAAATCTGATTGAGTGATAGTATTTTTATTAATCATCGTAAAAAGAAATATTTTAAGCGTAGATGATAAAAAATAAAACAAATCAATCGAATTGATAACCTCCTCCTTTTTGAAGTCGGTTAAAAGATATGATTATTACAAATTTCAAATTTTGAAAACAGACTTAGTTTACTTGAGGTATTTTTTCTTGTTATAATTGTAGCTCGTTTCTGTAGTACAATTTTGCTATTACAATTAGGTATAAAGTTCATACCATATTTGTTTTTTTAAATAATAATACCGTTAAAAATACAACATTTATGATTACCAAATAACGAATATTGCTTTAAATCTGGTCGTACGTTCGAACGACGTATCTTTCCCGTACTATAAAATAAGCTTATCTTTCTCTAGTTAAGTTGTGATTGTTCTGGTACATGAAATAATTCTGTTACCCACATAAACTATGTAAACTTAATTCCATCAATGTATGTACTTAGTACTTACCTACATTACTAACAATACGTGTATAAAAACAAATTGAGCTCTTTGATTGGCGATACATTAAAAATAACGTGTAATAGGCCTCGCGTGACACCGCGTGGGAGCTTTACCGATTTATCAATTTTTCACTATGCGTTACTTGAAACCGGTTTTCCGCGCACAGCAGTTGCACTCATCGTGCAGCATAGATCAGGCTATGAGCTGAAGACTGGACGTAGAATGTGGAATCTATTTTTACCTGACTGCATCGGAAGGCAATGTAAAAAACGCGTACGCATGTATGTATGTAATTTTATTAACGGTCTACAAACCACAGCTTGTAGAATTTTAACATATTATACGGTTTCGTCAAATTCGTCTCAAGATTCGAAGTGACATAGGCTATGGCTTTTTGAGTAGGCGGTGAAAAGGAAAAGAAAGAGAGCTAAGAGCATTTTTGATCATAACAAAATGAATATGAAATTAAAGGTGTTAAGATAATCAATACAAAAAAGTAGACATTAAAGTAATTTAAACTTACGAATGTCTAAATTATGTTTTTCACCGACATTATTACATAACCAACGCTAAATTATGAGTGTAACATTGAATACATTATTAAAACATACGTTGAAGTGTATATACAGATAATTCTGCCTTAATATCCAATTAGAACACAGTCAGGAGCAGAATTAATGCTGTTACATATCAGAAAATGGTGTGCGGTGATGTCCCTAGAGGAGATGAACTAGAGTTTATAACTTTGAATGTATCGCTTTTATAGATTAACTATTAGTGTACCTAAGTGGCCAAATATTTAGCAGCTCGCTCATGGCTATAGAATAAGGTAAGCAATTTAAATTTCTAATTACCTAATTCTATATAATGTAATGCCGAATCTTTTTTGAGATCCATCGAAACGGACGAGGCGTTTCGATGAATCCGTTTCCATTTTATTTAAAAGTCTTAGATGTTATTGAAATCATACTTTAATATTTACTGAAAGGTTCTTTTCAGAACTTTTAATAACAGGTACCTATTCAAATTCATTTTATGAATCTGCGATGTTCAGTACTTTTGCTAATTACTACGAAGACAAAAGCTTACATCATGTCTCAGACTTAAGTATCTTCAATGTTCGAATAATTTTAAACTTATTAACTCGTAACCGTTAATTAATCGAATTAATTTAGTTTGTTACATTCTTGTGAAAAATACAGATAGGCACTTATTGAGCCTTAAACTGATTTGTGCCTAAAATCAGTGCCCAATCACCTCACCTGTAAACACGCATGATCTTTGACTGCGCGACTCCGTTCGCCACCCACCGCCATTTTTACTCAGTCCAGTTAGACTCGCGCTGAGTGTTGCACGTAACGAAATGGCTTCCGCTCATTCGATCGTAACAAAAAACATTACATCGTTCCCTTTAAAAAGTGTCCGGTATTAATTTGTGCGTTTTAATATTCAGTGATTCGCCAGTAAAATGTTTATTTACGATTTTTGAGTGATAAAAGTAATATTAAATGTTGGTTCGCAATTTTGTTGCGAGGTTACCTTCGTTCAAAGTTTGTTAGAATTGGTACAGTTAAGTTCTGTGTTTGTATAGTGATTTTGTGTCGAGCTGGATCCCTACTGGACTATTCCGGGACGGGACTACTCTAAGAATACAGGTAAATAATAAAGTTAAATAATTTTCAAAGTGTCTGCTAATTTGATTCGGCCCGCTTAACAAACTTGTCAGGTTATCAACAACCTGTAAGTAACGTAATTTTGAAAACAGGTTTCGTGAATGAGCCATTATTTTTTATTATCGCTGTTTATGATAACGATAACACTTTATTTTTATGTAAAGTCAAAGCCTTAAGGGACCGATTTAGCCTGGGTTCCTCATGGTTTTAAGTTTTACGTGGGTACATTTATTTATTATCGTCCCTATCATGTTCAAGGTAAATCTCGGTTTATCAATTGGAAAATAATTAATTTTTGTATCTACTTTATTTCTAATTCCCCACTTTATGCTTCATTTGACTGAAAAAAATATTTTAAGTACTTTAAGTACTTAAAATATTTTTTTATATTTTCTATATTATACTATATTATTATTAGCACTACCTTCACTTACAACTGCTAAAATTGTATACGAATCAATCAATTTCAATTCGTAATTTACGCCATAAAATGCAGATCAGTGTTCTGAGAACATTTGATAAGCCATTTAACATTTTTGTTTTATATCTTTGTCGTCAATTATTGTCCCACTGCTGGGTTCAGGCCTTTCTTAACATGAGAATGACTTACGCCGTAGTTTAGTACCGATTAAGTTTTTATGAAGGTTAAGTTTTAAAAAAGAAAACGAAATTTTCTCGGAATATTATCCTTTATTGTTTAAACATGTTATAATTATTTATTTATACTACAAAATTTTGAAAAATTAAGGTACCTGGATTTTTAAATCCGGGCCTCCGAAGTACCTAAGCTAGGTCTAAATTTAAACCACTAGACTAGACTATCTCGGCTTTCAATATAGTATATTTTAGTGTTTATCTGCGTCGGTTCCCATACTTAGATGGGTATTACCTTTTTAGGCTGGGAATCATTTATTATTAACGAAGATAGATCGAATACGCCTATGTTGGGTTTAGTCAAATTAATAATACTTTTAGTAAATATTTCTCGCTTCAGTTTGCACTAAAGGCCGATTTCGTAAACAGCCTTGTCGTGTGGGAATAAGGGTGGTTGTGCAACTGTTGATCTGACCTAGGACATAGGTCAGCCATTCAGGTTTTTATTATTACGTTTACAATATTGAGGAGATAGTAATTTCGTGCCTCTAGTGATAACGGTTAAGTCTGTTTTTTGCCAATTTAATTTCTACCGAAATTGTTAGAAAAACGGAGATCTTTTAACAAAATAGTCAAATTTGGCTGATACCTGTTTCCACCAGGGACACAGTATTGTTATATTGATTATTTTGAAGATGGTAGGTGGTTGAACCAGTGTTTAACATTTGTTATCAGGCAAGATAGGTATTGCGGCGGTGAAGCCGGAATCGAGCCGCATAAGCCACCTTTTAGACATTTAGACATCACGTACCTAATGTAAAATCTCGTTTAACTCTCATCTGTGTTAAATGTTTGCTAATTAACACCGTTAGAATAACGTAGACCTATTTAGTATCTTCCAATAAATTTATTACGTACAAAATACATTAATATTAATTAAATTTTGTAGTTAGAACTTAGGCCCGTGTAATTAAACTTTTACTCATATGAAAGTCGCAATAATATAAAATTGAATGGCGTATAAATCATGTGAATTATGTTTTAAAGTTATTAACATGACATTATTTGTATTACATTAACTAAATCCATTATTATTGTTAGGGAAACAACAATACTAATAGTTCGGCCGGCTTCGAAAACAATACTAAATACTAAAGTTATAGCAATAATATTCGCTTTTGGAAGTGCAATAGCGATGAAGTATTTGATAAAAGTTGATAGGTTTAAGAATGAAATTATAAAGTGGCTTCAAAATAAATCTAATTAATTGTATATTGACATTAATATTTTGTAATGGTATCTTGTTTCAATTTGTTTAAATTCAATATTACAAAAGTAAACAATGACATTATCGAAACTATTTATGTAACATATTTGCACGCCGGAATGGCAAAGTAAGAAGATTTGTTTTTAAACGATATTCCATCATACATTTGTACCTTATTTAGCAAATAAAGATTTTTTTATTTGATTTGATAAGTTAACTAAAACAAACTTAACTGATTACGTTCTTTTATAACATTGGAAACGAGCAAACGAGCATGCAGTTGATCAGATGCTAAATGTCATTGCCGTCCATGGACGATTATAAGCAACATCATATAGAACAGGGGTTCTGTTCGGAGTCAGTCACAGATGCGTTAGTACTCACGAGCGATTAAGATGGTCGATCACGACACTCGAGTTCTATGAAAACGATGCGAAAAAGAAAAACCATACGGGTGTATGTTAGTGTCTTTTAAGTTATAAAATTTTAAAATGTTGCAGATACATCTTTGTATCAAAGCAAGTAAAAGATAAAAGTAAAGCATCTTAAACTTTCTGACCACGTGTAATATTCTTATGAAATTATTATTACATTTGTAATTTTTGATACAAAAGAAATTCCGAAATTCGATACAATACATGATTCTCGTAATCAGCGCGCGATATTTCTGTGACGTTTTTTTTAATAATATAGAAGTAGCAAACGACCAGTTTACCTGTCGGTTAGAGGCCACTGCCTCCCATGGATATCATCATCCCCAATGACACTAGAGTCTTACTTCAAGTTGACCACAGTTGCGTTTCTATTCCTGAGGACTACGTTGAAACGTCTCAGATAAGTATTTCCCCTTTATCACATCCTTCAGATGATAACAGTACAACACTGCTTCTAAGTATTACACAGAAATAGTTCCTCCAGAATCGAACCTTGAAGGGTTCTACCACCTTTATAAACTGAACTTGAGTTTAGATTTCTGTTCTGGGTCTGGGTGTTTGTGTATTCGTCTTTGTGTGTCTATGACACCCACGACACAGGAGAAAATCCTACTGTGGGGCTATGAGTGTGAAAGCGTTTATGTTTATGAACTCATCTCATGATCACCACTATTTTCTCATATTGCTCTAAAATCTAGCTCCAGAAAAATCAATTCAATAAGACTCGACTCAATCGAAAAATAATCTACTTAGAGAAGAAACGTACAAGTGGCTAGATTGGTAGGGCCGAACGTGAAGGGCGTTTTATTAGTACCTATATACCTACTTAAATAATATAGGAGCAACGTGATCTGCGTGGAAATGTTTCATCGTGAATACCTACTCATGCCTCATCATAATTGCCAAATTTTTATTTGAGAGAGAACTAAATGGACCGAACTAAAAAACGACAAATTGAGTTCAACACTCGAAATTAATCCTAATATCTATTCTATCGGATTAAAAAGAAAGATTAGAAAAGGACAAACAAATGTTATATCCGCTTAATAACCGCAGTTTAAGAAGCACCCTAAACCGCGAACACAATTTTGATATTTCCACAAAATGCATAATTAGCTTTTTTTTCCAATGTTCGATATGAAAAAAGTTGTAATTATATGTACATCTAATGCTTATTATGGTTTATTCTGTAACCTAGTTCAAATAGAATGTGTGTTGTAAGATTGACTAAAGAAGCATTGCTTTAGCAAGCCGAGTGGCGATTGGAAAGGTGTCTAACCTAACCTAACCTAACCACAGCAACAGAGTCATACCAAAACACAGCTGTATTTAAGATTATCGTCAAAACATAGAAATAGATCAATCAGAGCCACTAGAGTTTAACCACAAAGGGTTTTGCATTATTTTAAAATAAGTGGGTCATAGGCACATTGCATAGCGTGCACATTACGTTACAAGTTTAAAATGGCGTCATTGTTTCTAATGCCAGCCCTAATATACTGACAAGCGATGATGTGAGCTTTAAGTGATCTCATTTCAAAGAGTACTGCAGTTATAGTAGCGAAAGTAAACAGTTAAACGAAACAAATTACATTTTCTACACTGTCATGTGTTCCAGTAGTAGTAAGGGGGATGCCTTATCGGTCTCTTAAATGTTACGACTGCGTTTGCATACTTAGTGGTTACCCATCCAATTCCGGACTGCGGTTGACATTGCTTACCTTGGTTAACAAAAGATACATGTTACTAACATCGAATGATTTACACAAAATCACTTTAGCCGTTACGAATTAAACTAATATGTATATGTCATTGTGTGAAGACACCTCATTGTTCATATGCAATGACAATATTGTTCATAACTATTTGACGCCAAAATACTAGAAATAATAGAAAATAATAACAAATAAATATCGCCATAAATTTATGTTAAGCAAAAATTCTAAGCATTATATTTAATGTTTAAATCTTCAATATTATAAAAAAAAACATTAGGACTCTGTACGGTTACTAAGTCAACGGCGTAGGCAAACGAACTTATTTTCGACTTGCTTACATCTAGCTAGACTGGCTTCCAGTCATAATTACAGGAAGTTTGTTATAGTGGCCGCTTCAAATTGTAATTATTATACCTTTTAAGGCTTCGCGGTCAACAGCCTGTTAATGTGTGCAAGCAAATTGAATATTTCCGGTGTAAAATAATAAACATAACAGATTTTGCTAACGAGTTTTCATTCATAGTTTTATTCATAGTTTAATTGAATTGATACATAAAATCCGGTCAAGTGCGAGTCGGATTTGAACACGACGGGTTCCGTACCTTTATCTATAAAAACGGCATAAAATCGCTAACTCTCTTAATTAAATTAATTATTTTAAAAATAAATAAATAACAAAATATTTTGTGAATATCTGAAGCGTTTACCTGCGGCTGTTATTAATATCAAACAACACACACTTTCTACACTCATAGCCCCACAGTAGGAATTTCTCCTGTGTCGTGGGTGCCATGGACACACAAAGACGAACACACAAACACCCAGACCCAGAATAGAAATCTAAACTCATTATTCAGATGTCTGTCTGGCCGGGGATCGAACTCAGGACCCACTGCGTGTCAGACCGGTATGGTGACCGCTCCGCCACGCGGGTCGTCAAAATATCGAGAAAAAAACTGCAAAAAGACGGGTTGCACTCCGGGAGTGCCGGCAGAAGTGAAAAATTGATTATTAACGTTGAGCATGTTTGATATTTTGGAATGGTTAGGGAATAATTTTGCACC
>MOOZ01000254.1:360989-372403 GCA_002930495.1 Cecropterus lyciades
TCGAAATATCGGCAAAAAGAAATTCAAAACCGCATATCGTGAGTACCCGTAACATATTAAAATGTATCAATTCCGCGATAATATTAGCCTAAAATCATACATACTTACGTTTTCTGTCTATAATAGGTACTTTAGTCATACCTATTTCCACATAGCAGTGTTGACCATTACTGTGATGATACTACAATACTGGTTTCATGGTTAGCAGAGACACTTATAAGACGTGATAGGAAATGATTTTACCCTTATTAGCTTACAGTTAACTTGCCGAATAGCAACGATAAGCGCGGTGAGTTCTGGTTTGCAGTGAGGCAGTGATAAAGTTACATGAGGCGTTCCATATTAGCCTACAGGTAGCAACGATCATGTAAGACTCTAATCCTATCTGAGATCGATTTCAGAGGTCCATGTGTCTCAGTTGCCTTTGACACATTACTTATTTACTTATATAATACTCGTATATTTATTTACTTATTTATTTATTGGATTACCAACATAAGAAACAATGTTTCCAATCACAGATTTAACAGAAGGTAATTGGATACATTCTAATTGTTCTTACACTTATAGGTAGTCACATCATGCATTAATTATATATTTATGTATTTTAAATTTACAGAAAGTTTGAGTATTCCTACAGTTATACAATATTCATATATAAACCATAACACTAATAATAATACATGGAATGTCAAATAAGTTATAATAATATTAAACAAATTCAATTTAAGGATTTCAATAATATATTGCTATTAATTAGGATAAGTCAATATTTTTCAATTTCGTCAAAAAAGTAGTGAGGCTGTCAAAGTGAATATCAAGATCCGGATCTTTTTTAACTGTGTCATAATACAGTTGCGATACGCGAACCACCAGTGAAGAGCGGCCAAGTTTCGTCTTACGGAATTTCGATTCGAATAATTTCCACGGGCTTATATAAACAAAGAACAAACCACCTTCCTAGGAGGCGATTATCTTAGTCCTGCGAAGTAGCAATCTGTGATTGACGTCAGACAGAAACCCTGTTCTACATATATGACATCGTTTACAGATGTCCATGTTCGGTAGTGGCCATTCACCATCAGGTCATTTACCATGACTACATTCTTGTTCCTTCAATTAAAAAAAACCGTAAATATAAGAAGGTGTCAGTTTAAACTTTGGTAACTTAAACCTAACTTTAAGCCTAACTATATAAGTTGCAGGCCAGGTTGTCCGGTTCTGTCAACAGGGTCGCAGAGGGCAGATCGCTATCGCACACAAACCAGATCCCCTATCAGATCCTGTGTCTACCTAGCTAGTTAGCTACCTAGCTAGTTTATGTTATTTGAATTTTGTTGTTTTACGTGGGCTTAGGGAAATAATGTGGACATATGTTGGTAATGTATTGCTATTTGATCTGAGAACAAATATTCATTATTTGTCATCAAAACTACAGGTACAGGTTGAAGGTGGTAGAACTCTTTGTGGTTCGACTCCGGAAGCACCACCGCGACACATATTTCTGCCTCATAACAACAGTGTGCGCTGTTGTGTTCTGGTCTGAAGGGCGTGGTAAGGGAGACATACTTTTCCGAGGCAGTCCATTTTACATACATAAACACAAACTTTGTGAGTTAGTTATATAAAAACTTTACAAAAATCGGCCAATGCGAGTCAGACTCGCGCAAGAAGGGTACTATATAAAATCTATATCTATAAAAAAGGGCAAAAATCATGTTTGTTCTATGCCCCCCCCCGTTAATTATTTATTTTAATTTAATTATTTACTTTTAAAGTGAATATATAACTATAAATATGTTGTGAATAATTCAAGCGTCCACCTATCGTCATTATTATTATTTGTAACAAGGGGGAAACCTTCAAAGGTACCCGACGCCGTGGGAGTAACGCCGGGTTTTGTGGGATTCTACTACACTAAAACCCCTTCGGCGGCCGTTCTTTGCGCTGCGTGGGGGACTCCGAGATCTCCAACGGAACGCAATCGGAGTCCTCCGAGCGCGATGCCCCTTACAGGCTCTTCCCGGTGAGCATTTGCAGTCACCATGCCTTCGCATGTTACGACGGTATGCGACCACTGCCGTCGTCCTTCCCGAGGTCGCTTGGCTGAACGGCTCGAGTTCCCTCTCTTGCCGCTCGCAACCCCAGAAGCCCCGTTTTAGTCGTCTCTCACGACAAGCAGGGGATACCGTAGCTCTATTCTATTCCCGGAACTACAGGGACAATTGTGTATGGAACCCTAGCTACTTCTACAAAAATAAAAAAATAATCAAAACAGAATTCGTGTTTATGTTCCACAGAATATCATAATTCAAATGGCCCATTTAGTGGGCGGTGGTGTTAGAATGGCGGGTAATAATGGCATTGCACGGGTTAGAGCGCCCCAGGTCCTTGTTTATGATACTGCAGTTTATATCTGATGTTGAGAACAACGTAACGGTTTTCCTACATTATTATTGTCAACTTGCTAAATCTTTGTTTGCAATGGTTCCATCAGATTTCTTTATCTTACTAATATTATAAACTAGCTGCGCCCTGCGGATTCACCCGCGTAAGTTTCGACGATGATATATAGACTATAGCCTTCCTCGATAAATGGGCTATCTAACACCGAGAGAATTTTTCAAATCAGACTAGTAGTTCCTGAGATTAGCGCGTTCAAACAAACAAACAAACGCTTCAGCTTTATAATATTAGTATAGATGTGAATGTTTGTGAGGATGTATGTGTGTTTGTTCCTCTTTCACGCAAAAAAACTACTGGGGTATTTTGCTGAAATTTGGCATACAGATAATTATCGTCAACCCATTATTCACATTTACGATATAGTCCACCGCACTGGCTAAGTGCAAGTTGGTCGACTTCACACACCTTTGAGAACTCTTTTTTTTAGAGAACTTTCAGGTGTACAGGTTTTCTCACGATGTTTTCGTTCACCGTTACATACAGTCCACACAGATAGTTTCTGACCTTGATTAATTCATAGGATATTTATTACGCAAGACACAGGATATCATTTTTCTGTGTCTTGCGTGTCATGGACACACACAAAGACGAATACACTAACATTCAGACCCAGAATAGAAATCTAAATTAGTCATTCAGATATATTTCTGGGTTCGAACTCTGAACCCCTGAAACTCCTGTATGTCAGACTGGTATGGTGATGATAGTCGGGTACAAATCAATGTATGAGCAAGGTCGCTACTCAGGCATGTTCACTTTGCCTGCTAAAACACCTATTTCCAACGTGAAGCAGTTACTATACTAAAGTTTCGGTAGAAAAACGTTTCGGGTGAAGTAACCGGCTCATTAATATATGAGGCGACCAACTTAGTCATCGTGAATAGCAACTAGTGTCCGACCGAAGGTCGATTCTAGGTCTAAGTCGAAGTCGAAGCCGATTATTCGGCTATCGTCACACCCTTCGACCGAAGCTGAATGTATAAAAACCATGCAAGTAAATCAGTTTCAAATTGACTAAAAGTGCACGAACAATTTGACAATTTGAAAAATTGTGAAAAACAATTAGAAAAATTTTGGATATAAATATAAGTGTTGATTATATATAAACAACTGGCTGATTTTAATTACTTTGCGACTTATTAAATTTTTTTTTTTTTTTTCACAAACATAAACGCTTTTTACTCTAATAGCCCCACAGTAGGATTTTCTCCTGTGTCGTGGGTGCTATGGACACACAAAGACGAATACACAAACTCCCAGACCCAGAACAGAAATCTAAACTCATCATTCAGATGTCTGTCTACAAACGAGCAAACGAGCATACAATCCACCAAATGGTAAGTGGTTACTACTCTAAGTTACTTCATATAGAACAGGGATTCTATCTGAAGACGATCACCGATACGTTGCTACTAATGTCCGACAGAAGCTTCGGCTTCGGCCACCTTCGGCCAATAAAACCAACATCGGCAAAACGTTCGGTTTCGGCCGAAATTGGCCGAAGTTTTCTTGCAAGCAAAAAAAAATACAAAATGTAAAGAATGCACTACACCACTATCAAGATTGTGAAACGCAAAGTTAAGCGCATTGTTTGTAATGAGCTTGCTTTGCTAGTTGTGTTAGAAATTCACATTTTTTCGAAATGTTGTCATTGACGACCCGCGTGGCGGAGCAGTCACAACACTGGTCTGCCACGCAGTGGGTCCCGGGTTCGATCCCCGGCCAGACAGAAATCTGAATGATGAGTTTAGGTGTCTGTTCTGGGTCTGGGTTTTTGTATTCGTCTTTGTGTGTCCATGGCACCTACGACATAGGAGAAAATCCTAGTGTGGGGCTAAGAGTGTAGAAAGCGTGTTTTTTTTTATTTACAACTGGTATTATATTCCGTAACAAGTTGCATGTTAGTCAAGTCCCACGTATATGTAACTTGATTTGTTGGCAACCCTGCATTTACAGTTATGTAAAACGGGTGTCAAAAGATAACGGGGTGCTGCAGGCGTCAATTATTTTATGTTTTCTGTAACGCATATATAGTTGATATTAGCTTTTACCCGCGGCTTCGCTCGCGTTAACAAAAACAATAAACTCGCACCTAACCTAAATGTAAGTGTCAAAACAAAACAATATGAAATATACTAAAATTTAAAACAGCTGAATCTATAGTCAATAAGATAGTAATTTGAAGGGTTTGAAGTTGCTAGATTTTCATCATTTAGATTTTTTAAATATATTCTTTTTAATAAAATGTTCATGATAATCTGTTGAGTAGTTTTGGCGTGACAGCGTAACAAACAAACAAACTTACATTCACATTTTAATATTAGTATTAAGTTCATATTTGTTGCAATATACAATATATTAGTTATTAGTTGTATATATTGGGAACAGACTGCACATACTAAGGTCATACTTTGTTTCACATCAGTCCTATAGGTTACTGTCATAATATAATGGTAGCAAACGAGTGTGCAGTTCATGATGGTCACTGCCGCCCATGAACATCTGTTATTAACCCCAAAAAAGTCTTGCCTGAGGCTGCTGTGACCAACCTCAGACAGGACTTTTCTGTACTGTATGTACCTTATGCGTTGCTACCCCTGAGGACTAAGATGGAATGCCTCGGAAAAGCATGTCCCTTACCACACCTGAAGGGTGTGGTAAGACATACATGGCCAAAACAACAGCGCATAACACTGCTGTTATAAGGCAGAAAAATGTGTGGCGGTGGTGCTTCCGAAGTCAACCACAGAGTTCTACCACCTTCAAATTTCATTTATATTTCTTCCATCGGTTTTTTGGGCCGGCGATTTTTTGGCCTTCCTTAACAACACATTCAAATATTTCAGTACAAATTGTGTGTTCGATTCTTGGCAGATATATTTTTTGGGTTTGGGTTACGTGTGATGTGTTGTGTGTTATGGTTACAGAAGTTATTTAATATGAATAATATTATAAAATACACATTAACTAAATACAGGCGCCATTATATTAGCGACGTGTATTAGAAAATAACCGGATTGGTGATTATCAATTAGCTATAAGCAGTCGGGCGGGTGAGCTGGATTGCATTTTATAGACAGATTCGTGTGTATAATTTTGATATAGTCCTTATAGTGTGTGTACCCACTAAACATTAAACAATGTGATTTCGAAATAACTACTAGTATCTAAATTAACATAATAATTTTAACCCGTCTGCGTCGGTATTTCCATTTCTTTGGCACACTCTATAGCTCAAATCTTTATACTTTACTTTAGAAGTTTAGAAATCTGACATGTGCTTTGATTCGTCTCAGATGTCAGTGAGGCTAGATCTTTTTTAAATATGACATACGTCATATTTAAAAAATAACGTAGCCTCACAGAAACAGAAATATATGAGTATGAAAGTAAACCCAGTAAATAGACCATTACAAATATAAAAAAAAATTACTTGCTTTTCTTTTCTAGGCTTTATCACTCCAGTTTTGTGCTTTATTTAAATTATTTAATTATTGTATACCAAAACATAACCATCAAAATTTAAAGGTCAAAAAATTGCGTCAGTCTGATCGTAGGATTAATATTACATTGCACCGATTTTGACGGTGGTGTTATGTATAGTTAAAGAATTTTATTTGGCATTGTGAAAAAGGCACACTAATGTTACTATACTATGTCACAGTAATGTTAACGGGCTTGTCTCAATAAATTATATATTGAGGTAAGTGTTTTCATAATATAAGAAACATAAAATTGCATAAAAACTACATAAAATTGTTGAATATTTGTACATTCAGTGTATACGAAAAAATTACGGTCATAGGTTTCTCCTGACTCGTGACTTTTTCAGGTTTAAGCTTTTTATTAAAATAACGTTAATATTGTTCAAATTAATCTATTATAATAAATTTTAAATAATAACATTATATTATTATTCAAAAATGTACTTTTATCGCTATACTCACATACATTTTTATAGAATCATTTAATATTTAATTTTCTCAGTATCAAATTAGTCTATTAGAATTCAAAAAATAAAAACAACTTCAGATTTCAAATTTGGAATTAATGTGAATTTTTGTCTCACTGATATAAACTTTAATAAGACTTATTTGTCGTTATTTTACTTTTGTCTGTGATTTTTTAAGCGCGGGTGAAACCGTGGGGATCTTCTAGTTTTTAATAAAACAATAATTTTAAATGATAAAAAATGTTTTTATATTATCTTTTATAGTTTTACGTTTTCATAATTTAATAAATTACTACTTATCTAAATTCAGTCACATTTCGCTGTATCTTAGCCTGATATTTTGATAAAAAGCATATAAAACATGTACGTAGAAATGCAACGTTGTGTAAAAAATCAAGTGAAACCATCGACTTTTGCCGACACAAACACGAAAAGTTTCTTTCATAAAGGCTACGTTTTAGACTTACGTTGCGATTCGACTGAAATATAGCCATCATATATTTAGACGGTCACCATGAACATGGATTTTTATGAAATATGAACTACGGGGAGTTCCGGTACACATATGACTTATGGCAACCTTTTGAGTTCTACTGACAGCTATTCTGAACATATGGGAGCTATATATTTTGATTCGTATCCCTAGAGTACACGAATCATGTACCATTTGTAAAAATGATAGCATTTTGATAGATTTTTATGGTTGTTATGTATCGTTGACGATTATGGCGATTCATTGTCATTATTATTATTAGTAAAGGTAGGAAACAAGCGTGGTGTTCGTCTGGTAGGTAGTAGCAACTGGCGAAGACCAGCAATCCAGCATAGAAAAGAATCATCTTTTCTATGCTGGATTGCTGGTATGATTACCCGAGGTCGACAACATATGCTATGTTCATAAAAATATTAATGATTGTATAGTATGAGGAAGGTGGTAGAACTCTTTGTGGTTCGACTCCGGAAGCACCACCGCCACATCTATTTCTGCCTAATAACAGCAGTGTTATGCGCTGTTGTGTTCTGGTCTGNNTGAAGGGTGTGGTAAGGGAGACATACTTTGCCGAAGCATTCCATCTTAGTCCTCAGGGGTAGCAACGCATCTGTGGTTAACCTTAGGTGAGACTTTGATCTTATCTAGAGTTGATTACGGGTGCCCATGGGCGGCAGTGGCCACTTACCATCAGGTGGGCTGCATGCTCGTTTGCTACATCCATACTATAAAAAAAGATTCAGTATTTATTTTAGTTACATATTAGGGTTTTGTGATCTTGTTTTAAGGGTGGTAATTCAGTCATACTATAAGGCGTTCTAAATTATAACGACCCATTTAAGATTCATTTCAGGACTTGTGTGTTTTTATTAGGGAGTAGATTTTTTAAGGCTTCGCCCGATTGCGTAATGTTTTATATGATGAAAAGTATCCAATTGTTAATCTAGGTCATAAACTAGGTGTGTGCCTAATTTTATCCAAATTCTATAAGTAGTTTTTGCGTGAAGAAGTAACAAATATTTGTCTATGTTCACAAACTTTTCATAATACAGGTAAGATTAAACAACTCCAACTTCTAATGCAAGCCTTAACGTCTGACACTGCAGTGTAATAGAACAATTACGTAAGGCCATTTTATTCGTCAAATGATTAGAAACCTGACGATCAACATTAGGTATATTTATCTTATTTTATGTGTAAAAGCTAAATCAAACTAAACGTTACAACAAAATTCAAAGTTATGAAATATTACAATAGCAAACCAGCGAGCAAAAACTAGTTTCACAAAACATAAAATAGATTTAAATAAACGTTTTCATTACACCTTTCTGTCTTTTTCAGCTCATGTTGTAACGATCGTAATCGAGTTTCGGCAAGGTTGTTCAGGTTGTCGTAACTAGATTGAGTTTTTGTAATCCAAATCTATTTCTTACGTATTTGTGACAAAGATGGTGTGACAAAGAGAATCCTTTGCGTTCCGGAGGTAACACGACGCCGGTTTCCTATTTCTGCTTATTGACAGTGTTAATCACTGCTGTGTTCTGGTCAGAAAGGTGTGGTAAGGGAAACGAACTTATGTAAAACTAGTTAAGGTACCCATGCTTCGCTACGGGACATAAAAATAGTCGCCATCTTTAAATGGTACAAATTATCGAAATAAAAACTTGCCTATAGTAGACCAGTTAAATAAGCTACATTTCATGTATATTGGAGCAGTGATTCTTACGTGATTGATTAACAAAGAAACACATCATCTCATTTTTATATATTAGTATAGGTTTAAGGCATAATCTCAGGATCTGATCAGGATCTGGGATTGATTATAGATGTCCATGATTGGGATTTACCATTCGGTATTTCCGTCCGTTGAAAAATAATTTTAACTTAACTGCTCTGCTACAAATGGGTTGCTACCCTCGAAGATTAATTTGGAAAGTCTTTACACTGGGTATCCCCACACCATATTATTCTAACAAGAATATATCATCCCTTGAAATTTTTTAAAGGCAGAAATCAGAAAAGCAGAAGACAGAAATAAGATTGGTAGTGTTAGTGGTTCGACTCAGTACTAGGAAATATGGTGTCGAGGGGGTATAAATGTGATGGACCATTTTTAGACCATTATTATTCGGCTCACCGAAATAAACCTTCTGAAGCTTGTTTTAAATATTTTATTTATTTACAATGTTATCATTTTATTTGACTGCACGAGCAACCAGTGCCCTTTCAGTGACTTAACTGTACTCCATACTCCTAACGAGCGACATCGACCTACATTTGCGCGTTCAAGCGTGTTTCTGCTTTTATTTTAGACAAGCTGAGCCCCGCGGTAATACCCGCGTTTAAAAAATATAACTTCACATAGGTACATTTATCGGAAATTTAAGATCTTATTCAATTTAAACATTATAGCATTATTTTAGGGATGACTGATAGCAACTGACGTTAGCGGCATTGACGGTGACTGCTTGCGCGTAGAGCGCTCGCGGTTTCTTAGGTTTTAATTTTGTGTGCCCCTTATTACATTTTTTAAAATAGAAGTAGCCTAAGTTACGCCTTATGACATCAGCTATCCATCAGTGAAAGTCTCGTCGAAATCGGTCCAGCGGTTTTAGAAATTACCCGGAACAAACAGACA
This sequence comes from Cecropterus lyciades, assembly GCA_002930495.1. Lineage (NCBI taxonomy): Eukaryota > Metazoa > Arthropoda > Insecta > Lepidoptera > Hesperiidae > Cecropterus > Cecropterus lyciades. The sequence continues at coordinate 370,536 of MOOZ01000254.1, forward strand.
GACAGACGGACTGAAAGACGCAAAAATTTTAGTAATTGATGTTTTGTTGTCAGTATCGTATGCATTTGATAAAAAGCTGATATTACAAACAGACACTGAAATTTTATTTATATGTATAGATGTATAGATATAAATTGTATATCGTTGAATCTTGCTCGTATGATAATCGTTGGTGTTGTTTTGATATTGTGGAGCTGTAAGTGGTTCGATTCCGGAACCACTGTCACACTTATTTCTCCTTTGTTACAAGTGTGCTCTGTGCTGTGTTTACGTTTTAGCTCATATATTGTATGGACGAAATGGGAAAACATTAACGATGATCATTTTGAGTGAAGGGAACAAATTAGCGCTACGGGCACTGGTTGTGGCACTTACACGAGTCATTCCAACATAGTCCTTAGGGATAACACGGTCGTCTAACTAAATGTTGGTTTTGGTTGAAGGTTGCAGTAAAGAAGCCTTACAGGGGACTTCATTTTAGGGTTTTTGGGTAGCGCATCTGTGGTAGACCACAGGCACGACTCCATGCTATTCATATATATAAAATAAATATGGAAGTTTGGCGTGTCTGTGCGTCGTATATATCTGTAAAAACGTTCGGAATTTCTTACTTCTTATTAGAAAAAAAATAATTCAATCACACAGACAAACGGATAAATTTTAAAATTTAAAGACATTCATATTATAAACAAGTTGGAAGAATTAATAATTTATGAGCTTTTTCCGGGGGCCCGTCCGCTTCGTTCACGTTTATTACGGTAATGAGTATCCTATGTGTTAATCCAGGTCATAAACTTTGTGCCAAATTTCAACGAAATCTGAACAGTAGTTTTTGTGTGATTGAGTAACAAACGGTTGAAGGCGGTAGAACTCTTTGTGGTTCGATTCCGGAAGCACCATCGCCGCACCTATTTCTGCCTAAAGTAGCAGTGTTATGCGCTGTTGTGTTCTGGTCTGAAGGGTGTGGTAAGGGAGACATACTTTGCCAAGGCATTCAATCTTAGTCTTCAGGAGTAGCAACGCATCTGTGGCTAACCTTAGGTGAGACTTTGATCTTACCTAGGGTTGATTACCATGGACGGCAGTAGCCATTTACCATCGGGCAGGGCTGTATGCTCGTTTGCTACTTCCACATTATAAAAAAAATAACAAACATACATCCTCCCATTTATAATATTAGCAAGATTACTAAAACATATGACACTATACAATAAGATTAAGTACGTAATAATATATGTACAAGCTTAATTATATTTCAATTTAAATAACGATACACATGACTAAGTATTGAAGAAATCGTGAAAACTGTCGTGAAGACGATTATATTACCAGTAATTATTATAGTTCCTTATAAGGAAATATGATTATAGTACCCTTAAATAAGGCGAATTAATTTATGTATGTTTTATCAAATCGATTGCGTACATTTTAGTGAAATGTCCAACGAATTGAGGTGAGAAGTAAAAGATAAATTATGCAACTTAAAACTCATAAAAGGCAATTAACTGTAAGTTAACGAGTACCTACGCTTAGTGACACCTGTTAAGCGTAGCGCACACTGCAACGTCTGTTGTGTGTCAAAGTACGCGCGTGTGTAAATATATTAATTGTTGCCGAGTTTACATAGTAACTGGGTTATTCCCGCGGCTCCGCTCGTCAGTTTTGTCTACCACAGTGATGATATACAGTATATGTCTTAATGTAGGTCATAAACTATATACGTGCCAAATTTCAGAGAAATCCAACCAAGTTGTTGTTGCGTGAAAGAAAAAAAAACGCTTTAAAACGCTTTCTACACTCATAGCCCCACAGTAGGATTTTCTCCTGTGTCGTGGGTGCCATGGACACACAAAGACGAATACACAAAC
>MOOZ01000254.1:394312-407321 GCA_002930495.1 Cecropterus lyciades
GCCGCGACATTGTAGTACAATTTTAAGGAGCAAATCGTCGTTTAATTTCTAGAAAGTTCTAGTTCTAGAAATACGGGTCATTTTGTCCAAACAAAATCAAGGTACGACAAAATAATACCTTTAAATTATGGAAAATTAAAAGTACAAAATGAAACTTTAGTTGCGTCTATGTAAAATTAATCGGTTTTTGTCTGTCCAAAAAAAATTCCAAAAATGACTTACGCGGTGCTAGAACTTAAACGACGAAATGTTATATTTCTATAATTAAAATATTGGTGTAACTCGCTCGAAATTGATGGCTTATGTATAAATATTATTTTAGACTTTTAAAATGGTTGCCCGCTTATTATGCTTATATGGATATTTCCAACACTCGAGGAATGGTCAATGAATTATCAATGAATGTGAGCTCTTTTTGCACCTTTTTTGAAGGCCCGCGTGTCATAGCACTCTGAGGATACCTCGGGAAGAAGATTACCACGTCTAGCCATCCGTGGCAACAGTGAACGTGTATACCAAACTGTGGAAGACCGTCACGAGTCCAGTTAGTGTGGATTGAACATGTGTGTATGTATGTATGTTTGTTACACTTTCATACAAAAAGTACTGGTTGGATTTCGCTGAAATTTGGCACACTGATAGTTTATGACCTGGTTCAACACAGGTTCACACACACAACACAACAACATTACCGTGCTAAACATGACCGAAGTGGGCTGAGCCGCTAAAGCTAGTTAGCAAAACTTAATTTTAATGATAGTAGGTATTATTTCCGTGGATAGATATTTCCATATTTACAAATAGGTAAATACGGAAATACGAATTAGTGCCAGCATTGTTTGTTTTCAATGAATTAAATATGCATTTTGCCTCGGGTGGTCACGTGATTGTAATTATTTTACAAAAACAATAACTAAATTTCATATTTAGCTACTGTGACTGGATACGGTTTTCATATACCATTTCGCAAGTTTTTATGTACCAATTCGCAAGCAACAAAATTCTGTAATGGTGGTGGTGGTCAATTATGTAATGGTACATACAGGAATGCATCCTACCTAATGGTAAGCGGTCTCTGCCGTACATATGTATACATCTAAAATAGGTCGAGAGATATATGTCTAGTGCTGGTCTTGAGAACTAAGTTTTAATGACAATCAATTACTTTTGATGTGAAACATCTATAGGCGCACGTAAACCCGATTGTTGGCGTGGCGATCACGCTTATTGATTATAGCGCCATCTGTTATACATTTCGGAACTATTAAGTGTAGACCAAAACCAAACGGGCTGCGGTGTTAGTTCGACTTATTGCATACTGTTTTTATGGTATGGAAGAAGCAGACGAGTCCACCTGATTTTAAGTAGCCACTGCCGCCCATGGACATCAACCCCAGATAAGATCAGAGTTAGCCATAAATGCGATATCCAAGGCGTTCTAACTTAGTCCTTAGGGGTAGCAACGCATCTGTTGCTTACCTCAGGTAAGGCTCTGATTTTATCTGGGGTTGATGTCCATGATGTCCATGTACGGCAGTACTAAGAGGTAGACTGCAAGCTCGTTTGCTACTTCCATATTATAGAAGAAGCTATACTGCAGTAAAACAGAAGCGTTTAGAAGTGTAACTACAGTTGAATGCGTTCCTACAAGAGACCTTACCCTACTTACTCTCTACAAGGGTACAAGAGACCTTGAATTTACAGGAGATTTGCATTGGACCCGACGTCAAAGCCATTATTGAACTTGTTATGGTGGTACTTCACTTGTTGTAGCATTCTGGCGTATTAGTATCGTTATATTTGTCAATATACTTAGTGAAAATTTCATAGATATTGCTGTGTTAATAGAGCCAGTCAGCCAAAATAATTGAAAAAAATAATTAAATATATATGTTTTTATTAAAAAAATCGAAAAGTTATTTTTAAAGTTCTTATGTTTTTTTCTAATACCTCTAAGACTTTGTGCACAAAGTTTCATGATAATCGGTTGTGTATTTTTGGCGTGAAAGCATAACAAACAAACTTACATTCACATTTATAATATTAGTAGGGATTTTAACGAAAACTCATAAAGCGTTCAATCAAGTATATCACTATTATAACTAAATTAATTTTAGTAGTGGATTTTTTATTTATTACTAGCTGAGCCAGCGGTTTCACCCGCGTTTAAAAGATATGTAACGTAACATACATTAACATTATGCATCCAGCGGAAGCTCTCATTAGAAAAAAAACCCGATTTTGAAACATTCTTCATTGCTGCTTCGCTCCTGTGGGTCTTAGCGTGATGATATATAGCCTATAGCCTTCCTCGATAAATGGGCTATCTAACACCGAAAGAATTTTTCAAATCGGACCAGTAGTTCCTGAGATTAGCGCGTTCAAACAAACAAACAAACTCTTCAGCTTTATAATATTAGTATAGATTTTCAACAATGTTACTGGTTACTTTATAAAAAAGTTAAGGGCCCAAGTGAAGTCCCACCAATATTGTACACGTTATATGCATAACATGTTGTATGCATGCTGTCCGGATATTCCCCCGGTTATTAATTATTCCCTGCTTGCTTTATAATTAATCCGGATTGCTTCGATGCAAAGGGGATTAAATTGATTACTGCATGCTTGTTACTGGTTTTATGGCTAAAGTTGGTATAAAATGAGTAAGTAGAGTATAAAATATTAAACTTTTATCCTCGGATTATTACCTTGAGAGTAATAAATTAAAATAACCGTCCTTGGTAAAACTTCCTTAGTTAAGAACCTTTGTTTCAAAGACTTTGTAAATAAGGTGATTATTTAATAGATTAAACTGTATGGACTGAAGTAGCTTCAAAACTGTTACAACACTAGCTTAACAGGTGGTAGAATTACTTTTATATAATCTTAATCCTCGGGAGTAGTAACGCAACTGTGATTGACTTCAGACAGAATCCCTGTTCCATATGAATTTCAGGGTGGTAATTTCAAGGTAGTAGAACTCTTTATGATTCGACTCCAGAAGCACCACCGCCACACTTATTTCTGCCTCATAAGAACAGTGTTATGCGCTGTTATGTTCTGGTCTGGAGGGTGTGGTAAGGGATACATACTTTTCCGAGGCATTCCATCTTAGTCCTCAGAGGTAGTAATTTGATCTTACCTAGGGTTGATTACAGACGACCCGCGTGGTGGAGCGGTCACCATACCAGTCTGACACGCAGTGGGTCCCGGGTTCGATCCCCGGCCAGACAGACATCTGAATGATGGTTTAGATTTCTGTTCTGGGTCTGGGTGTTTGTGTATTTGTCTTTGTGTGTCCATAGCACCCACAACACGAGAAAATCCTAATGTGGGGATATGAGTGTAAAAAGCGTTTAAAAGCGTTTACAGATGTCGGCATGGGCGGCAGTAGACACTCACCATCAGGTGGGCTGCAGGCTCGTTTGCTACTTGCATACTATAAAAAAAAAATTGCTTGCAGATTGAGTCCATGGGCGGCAGTGACCGTTTACCATCAGGTGGACTGCATGCTCGTTTGCTACTCCAATGTAATAAAAAAGAGCATTGTATCGTACCGAGGTTGATCGAGATGCGTTGAGGACCCAGAGGACTAAGTTGGAACAGCTCGAATAAGTCTCCATTACCACATTCTTGTAGCTAAGGCACAACAGCGATTAATTCTACTGATATTAGGCACAAATAGGTGTTGCGGTGGTGCTGCGGAGTTCAACCACTAAGAGTTCTACCATCAACTAACTTCCAGCCAAATTTCCAAAACCAACTTCCGCATCTTACTTTCAAACTAGCTCGTAACTTAATTTTAAACTTCCCCTTTAGCTCAGTATCTTATTACTTCGTAACGCGACCTACCTCTTTAATGAGATCGACTCAGACTTCAGGAACAAAAGCTTGGATGCTAAGAAAAATAAATCAACTAGATAGTATACTTTTATTTTTTATAATAGTACTTCGTTTATATTCCTACCGCTTATAAGTGTCCGATTGAAGTTCGATTTTTGGTCGAAGCCGAGGCCGATTATTCGGTTATCGTCCCAAACTTCGGCCGAAGCCGAAACCGTATGTTTGAAAATCACAAGAAAATCAGTTAAAAATTATCTTAAAGTGAATTAACAATTTGAAGAACTTTTTTATATTAATGTTAACGTTGATTATGTATAAAAAACTTCTATAGCTGATTGCAATTACTTTGCAACTTGTCAAAAATGATAGGATTTCGAAATAATGTGAATATCAAACATGACTGACAAAGCAAGTCCACTACGGAGTAAGAGCTTATAATAATAAAAAAAATAATAATAATAAGTCATTTATTGCCAGAACATAGTACAAGCATAGGTGGTACACAAACATTACATTAAGTATGGCGTGCAAATCTGCCTCCTAAGGCGTGCAAATAAAAAATCTACCTTCTCTTATCTCTGCGCTTTACCATTTCAATTGCGGTGACTGCAATTTTTTGCCTTGAAACCTTCGGCTTCAGACAAAACTTCTGTCCATTTTGGCTGAAGGTTTCGCTGAATGTGGTATTCTTGGCCGAAGGTAGCCGAAGCCGAAGGCAAAGCTTCAGTCGGACACAACTTTTCATGGACATCTGTTATAAGCACCACATAATATTAGAGTTCTAATCGGTTCGACCTTGCCCTTCAAGCCAGAAATGACAGTGATTAACACTACTGTTATTAGGCAGAAATTGATGATTTTAATCTTAGTAATAAAATAATTGAAAAAATGCAGTCACCGGTCTGATGTTGTAATTTTGAAATTAAAACTGTTGTGTTAATGTTTTTATTATAAAATATAATATTGCTAAGGGCTTTTTACTCTTTATTTAGTTTGTTTCAGATTTTAATAATATTTTACGTAGTGAATAGTTGTTTATACGTCAATGACTGTAAACTGTTTATTAAAAAAACTGGTAACTTATTATAAGGTACCAAATATTTATAACCTATCTAGACGCATAATTAAATATTCATTGTTAATATCAATTCTCTGTATTTCATAGCAAAAAAGCGAATCCCATTCCCCTCGAGACGGTACATAGACTTGTGTTCTTTATTGTTCACATGTGGTTTAGAAGAAATATCAGAATTTTGCTTGTACTCTTGTATGTTCCCTCATATACAAATTGTAAATAATAATAAGTTCAACAAACAATAATTTAAAATGTAGTTATACTTTGAATCAATACATAAATCAGCACCCAATCAACAGCTGAACAATTCCCACCTTACTTAATTTTACCCTTGCCCTTAAGAAATCAATGATATCCATATTAGAGAACCATCAAAAATTATAACGTGTACGGATCCCTAAATTCAATAACGAATCGCCTTGAAGAACGAAGTCTGATGGAATAAAATGGAAAGAAATTCCGATCGAGTGTTCGGCATCTTTTGAACAAAGGACACTCGATTCTGAAATTCAATATAATTCATCATTGGAACTTGATTAACAAATCGCTTAATTAAGCTGAGGAAAGGAACTTTGAAAAATAAGGAAACATTAAAGAAATGACCCTTGGAGATTGAACGGTTTGTCGACTTAAAATGACAATTAGAACCAGGTTTTGTCTTCAATATTGAAGTTAATTATATTGAAATGTATGAAGAGTAAAGTTAATTATAATAAAAATGAAATGTAATGCAAATATTAATTGCATTGTAATCACGAGGCGATTGAATACCTTGTTTTTGGCACTATTTATTAGCTAATAAATAGTGCCAAAAAACAAGCCTATATCCTATTAGCTAATAGTACATATTTTTAGTGATAAAGACATCCTTCTCACTACTACCATTTTGCGAAGGATTTTTATAATGAAAAAGTAATAAAAATGAAATGTAATGCAAATATTAATTGCATTGTAATCACGAGGCGATTGAATACCTTGTTTTTTGGCACTATTTATTAGCTAATAAATAGTGCCAAAAAACAAGCCTATATTCTATTAGCTAATAGTACATATTTTTAGTGATAAAGACATCCTTCTCACTACTACCATTTTGCGAAGCATTTTTATAATGAAAAAGAAAATAGAAATAGGAGGCATAGATTCTAGAAAACAAGTTAACAAAAATGCAGTGTTTAATTTTCGTTATCGTCTTCAAAGTAAGAGGGTAATGTGTTACTGGTGACTTTGCATTCATAAGAAACTAAAATAATAACATTTCATTTATAACTTTCTCTTTGTTCTATTTGTGTCTATATTCTTTTGTACATTAATAATCTACATATATTAAAAAGCTTTATTTTTTTATTTTATTTATTTTTATTGTGTTTTCATTCAACTTTTTTCTTCTATTTATTTTTTAATAAGGGTTCCGTACCCGAAAGGTATGAGTACAGACGGACAGATGAATCTTAGTAATAGGGTCTCGACCCGACCTTAGGGTACTAAGACTTCGCTGTCCGTCTGTGACCAGACTGTACCTCATAAACCATGATAGCTAGACAATTGAAATTTTCACTAATGATGTATTTCTGTGGACGATTTATTTTTATTTCGTTATTTCCCTTAATCATATCAATCTGACCTGACATAACTCACAGTTTTATATTTCGATTGCCAGCAAATCGTAGTGCATCTACAATGAAGTTAGCAGTGACATAATATTTAAATTCGCTTGCTAGCCTCGCCGGGCTGCAGCGAGGTTTTATTTTTGGACCGTCCAAGGCTTCATTCTTTTAGGAATTAATTTGCGCCTCGCTCATTATGTTAATGGTGTTTTCTTTTTTAGTCCTTATTTCTTCGCTTTTTAGACTATCTGCTAGTTCGCGATTCTAAAGCTTGATTGTTTTCAAAATTAAGACTAGTTGCGTTCATTATACTAATGATTTTTACTATAATAGTTGTCTTGTTTTTGCAACATAAAATACAATAGTATTACTCCTAGAGGATTGTTTTAGTTGTAGTTATACTGCCCTCAGAAGCTCAAAAATCAAAAAATGTTTTTTTTTTATTTTTATGGCTTCGGATAGCTTAAGAAATTACGCACCTTACGATGTAAGCCGAGTGCCGGTGACTTAGTTTAAACATATTAAAAATGTAGTTTAAAGATATCCCTTCCCTTAACTTACCAAGCGATATAGGAAAACGACTTTCACAAAACATCAATTTTCTCGAAACTTACTTCAAATGAGACACCGCTCTTGTGCTTCTGAGGGTAGTAAAGATGTTATAGGTCAAAAAAATGACACTGCAGAGTCACCGGTGAGTCGCAGACACCGGAAGGTGCAGAGGGACAGTTACACGTCCCCCAAAAGATGAGCCCTTCAGGGGCAGCGCGCTAGGGGGCACCAGTGCGTTCCATTGGAAATCCCGGAGTCCCCTGCAAGCGCTGAGGACGGCCGCCGAGGGGGTTTTAGTGGGTAAAAATCCCACATAACCCGGAGTCTCTCCCAAGGCTTCGGTGTACCTTTTAAAGGTTTCTCCCCGTCACCAAAAAAAAGGTCAAAAAAATTAAGAGATACACAGCCTATAGACGGTTACATACATGAATATATATACATGAATCTTAAAAAATTAAATTCGAATACTTACTACGTTCGATGTCGCTTCTAGTTACTTATCATACGTGTGATCTTACGTACCTTGCTCGTCTCATACCTTGCATTTTGCAAAACTACCCACATTGTAAATCTTAAGTATTATGATCATACCAAGGATAGAATACTTGAACGCATGCCGAATATTGTGTTTAATTTTAAGATTAGATAATATCTCATTATAAGTGAATGTAATTTCTTATGAGAATAAAGTTCTTAAACCTACGTACGTCTTTTTTAGTTACCGCCAGAATACGGAAACGATTGGCACTTATAAGGCAGAAATAGTTTTGGTTTCGAATTCAAACCACGAAAGATTTTACCAACTTATAATTTATTACTTCTTGATCTTAATTTACGCAAATACCAATTTAGCTTACAATTTTTAGGCATTTAATAATAACAAACAACATTTAAACTATATTCAATTCTATAGATATGTTCTAAAAGATGTTGCATATGAAAATGTGGTAAAGGTAATTTGCTAAATATAAGTTTAAATGACATAGTTAGACCATTTCGCACTGCGGTTAGCCAGTTAACCGCTTCAGTTGCATAATGACGGCAATTCGGTAACAGTGCCATGATAGTTTAAGTTAATTATTTGTAGTAATTTAGTTAAATATTCACTCTAGTGTCTCACCATGAAAGAGACCAACATTTTTTATAATATTGAAGTAGCAAACCAGCTTACAGTCCATCTGATGGTAATGGCCACTGTCACCCACAACATCTGTAACCAATCCGCGATTAGTTAATAGTCTCGCCTGAAGTCAGCTACATTGAGATGCGTTGCTACCTCTGAGGACTAAGTTGTCTCAGATAAGTATGTCTCCCTTACCATACCCTTCAGACCAGAACACAACGGTGCGGTGAGGCGAAGACGCCTCCGATGACGAATTTTTTAAACATTTTTTTAATCAATTATGGCGACTCGAGACGCAAGGAATACTTGTAACTAACATGTAGGTATGTATAAATATAAGCGATTTCATAACCAAATTGCGGCCGTCATCGCGATTTACGCAAAAAGTCAAATTGCAGAAAAAACTAATGACTTATAAAATTTAGTTGCATCCGCAAATACGCCGTACGAAATCATCGTTTGTAACTCGTGAGATCCGTGTTGGAAATGTTTGTAGAATTTTGAGATCCTGGTAGAGGTGATGAAAGGTGAAAACTTAATAAGTTGATGTTATTTACCACGTTTATGCAACAGAAGCCAGGTCTTCCCTGATAGGTTGAACGATGAACTAAGGAAGACAGATACATCAGATGACCATCTTCGTCCTCAGCATTGGACACCCTGCAATTAGTCCATCACGAGTAATCAGTCCATCTGATGGTAAGTGGTCATTGCCATCCATGGACACTTTGGTTGCAATGATCTTTAACCATCAGATGGACTGATTGCTCGTTTCCTTCTTCGCAGTTACCTTTGCAATATCATATTCCTAGTTTTACTGGTAAAGGAATTAAATACAAAACGATACGACGGGATAATAGCCAAGTCTTTAACGATGTTTGCCATCTCCAAGGAACCCAGATATAGAGGTGTCTTTAACCTTTAGTACCGTCACGAAACTATTTCTATACCTTTACAAACATGCCATATGCCATAACGCTGTGTCGGCCCTGGTCCCTTCCGCTTTAAACGGTGTCCCAAGTCGACAACAGAGATTGTTACTTTAATACAATGTAAGAGGCAGGTCACATTGCGTTAAGGAATTCGTTGAATTGACACATTTACCTCACAAGTTCTTTTTGTCCAAATTTCATATTGAAGAGTGAATGAGTTCGAGTTGTTTTAATACCTAATGCCCTTTTCTAGATAATTCTAGTCTATTTTATGGGATTTGTTTTAGCTTATAAAGAAATTTACCTTATTTATTTATTTATTTAATATAAGTCATTAACATACTGATCACTGATACATGGTAAAAATGTTAATGGGGAAAGTAGTTACATAAGTGACAGTACAATTATGAGTGACGACTGCATGCAATACATCATCGCTTTTATAGACTAAATAATAAATATTACATTAATTAACAAAATCAAATTGAAAAATAATCACGAAATATTGAAAAAAAAAAATACAAGATTAATAGAAAAAAAGTCCATATAAATTAAATTAAATTATAGTCTAAATTGACCTGGTAGAGTATTAAATATTATATTAGAGTGTTACATAATACCACCATATTCCCGCGGCTCCGCCCGCTTATCTCATCCAGGTCATAACTATCCGCGTGCGTGAATTTCAGCGTAACTAGTAATTTATGCGTGATAGAGTTATAAACATACATACATCCTCACAAACTTCCGTCATTATAATATTTGTAATATATAAATTACCTTTCCTCGTGTTAATTATATTAATTTAATTTAATTAATTACGACCCGCGTGGCGGAACGGTCACCATACCAGTCTTACACGCAGTTGGTCCCGGGTTCGATCCCCGGCCAGACAGACATCTGAATGATGAGTTTAGATTTCTGTTCTGGGTCTGGGTGTTTGTATATTCGTCTTTGTGTGTCCATGGCACCCACGTCACAGGAAAAAATCCTACTGTCGGGCTATGTTTACCTTTCCTCGAAAATTCCGTGTAAAAGAGTAAACAAGCGAAGTATACAAAACATTTTAAGATTCCCCATGCTCCACATTAAATGGACACAAATACAAAAAACCCTTATAATAACACATCATATCCCGCCTTTATCCCGAATCCCTTAAAGTCGGGAACTTGAGGCGTTATCGCTTGTCGCAGGTCCCGGCAGTTTTGCATCTCATTTTTATTTCACAACCCCATTTGCAAGCCGCCCTTCGTCAGGGATGTGTCAAGTTCTTTAGAAATTTAACGTTGAATAACGTTAGGCATAGAACAAAATTATTTTTGCTCTCAATTTGATGTCTTGGGTTAAAATGGTTATATTCCCAGTGTGTTTTACAAAAACGATAACGGTTCAATACCCAGATAGGCAAAAAGTGATGTCGTTTTTGGATTTGGGTGTATCGAATATGATATGTTCTTGCGAATCCTAATGAATATTGGATTTAGTGTTTTTATCTGGAAGCAAAATGCATTGTTTCTCTGTATATCCAACCCGAGATAAACCAACATATGTATATTTAACTATGGGAAAAACACTTTTTTTAATGAATATGTAACTAAATATTCTGTGAATATTTCAAGCGTTTAACTGTTGCCGTTATTAATATCAAGAAAATAAATCACGTTTGTTATATGGAAGCACCTTTAAGTATTTATTTTATTCTGCTTTTACTATATGTTGTTATAGCGGCAACTGAAATACATCTGTAAAAAATATACTATTATATACTACCTAATATACAATTTATATAACTACCTATACGCCTAGTAATTTAGGAGTCCATAGCGGATACACAACGTGGCATGTAATTTATATATATGAGGAATAAGATAAGGTAACTTATCTTTCAAGTTGGATTAAATTGCACACGGTGTGCGAATTTGTTTCAAATTGGTTCAGTAGTTTAGGAGTCTATAGCGGACAAACAACGTGGCACCTAATTTCTATAGATTTAAGCTAACCTATCTTTCAAGTTGTATCAAACTGTATACGGTTTGCAAATTTGATTCAAATTGGTTCAGTAGTTTAGGAGTGTATCGCGGACAAACAACGGACAACAAGAGGATAAATGGTAATACAAGTTTACATTTTTTAAAATTTCATATGGATGATAGAGTGAACGCCGGACTTTTTTTTAGGGGGAGAAGAGGACCGCAAGTGTCCTGTTAAGTGAATATTATAGTTATTGTTTAGATTTTTTTTAGATTTTTTTCCTGCACGTGGCCGAATGTCCAGTTTATTTTTGATAGAACTTTACTTTCCCGAAATCTTATCCCAACCCTATCCCTGGCATCAACAGGTCGGTTTTTTAGATAAGCCTCGCCCCTACCATTAGCTTCTGACGGTATTGTGTATTAAATTTTACAGAGCTATAAAAATTTATGTTTACTGACCGCTAGATACGATCTGTACGAGAGGTTAACAGTAGTCTAGCGATTGGGCTAATGTGTAATACATAGTGTAGGTCTTGATTTAATTACTTTTTGGTTAGTTTTTATATTGCAATATGGAGTAAGTTATCATGCAGTCCACTTTAATATTAAGATAGTACGCGGTCACTACTGCCCATAGACTTGTGGAAGCCACTTCATATACGCCCATGGGATCTGAACTAAATCCCAGATAGGATTGGATTCTTCTAAATATATGTTTTAATATTTTTAAGAATGTTACTAGATTCAAAGATTTATTGAACAAATAAGCAATTTCACAAACAGTACATTCGTAAACAACTGCAATAGTTATAAAGACTGTGTCGCAGCCGTTTACGCTTCTTATTGGATTCTTATCTAAGATTGGCCACGGATATAGGCGTAGCTATAGCTTCGTCAAAAACTTTAGCTACGCACGGGGGTAAGTTAAAGAAGAGGAGATTTTTTTCACTTGCACCGTGATTTAAAAGCGAGGCCACACCAGCCTCATATGCTCGTAGAGATTAAGATATTTACATTAAAAAAACTATGGTCTTGTATTTGTAATGGTAACACCCATAAAAATAAATATTCTGGTATGTTTCTGTGATTTTAAGTTTTTTTTATTTTTATAATCTTAAAGTGGATTTTATCTCAATCTTTCTCAGATGTCCAAATGTAACTTACTGCAATTCTGTGGCCATTTACTTAAATATCCTGTTTACTATTCTCAGCATACCATAAGTTGCGTACATAAAGTTTAAACGAGAATTCTGAGAGAAATACTTAGTAAATTTAAAGAAACGTAATATCATCTTATCGTTTACTTCCAAGCACCGCCATTACTACAGTAACTCGAAAGTATATTACTTTTCACAATTTTCGATATTGAAGTAATCATTTCGAAGACATCTGATTCGTTATCAAAATGTCGGTATTTTTGTAAGAATGTAACACATTACATTCTTACGAAAATAGATAGGAGGTACTTCCGTCACGTCTAATTCAAGCGTGAGGTAATGCGTGCGGTTGGTTAGAAGATTGAGTGGACCATCTTAGTCCTCAGGAATGTCAGTGCATGTATTATTGACTTCAAGTCGAACCCCTATTCTGCGTAGAGTTGAACACAAATTGCCATGGGCTGCAGTGTTCACTTTCCATCAAGTGGACGGCATTCCCTGCTACTTCAATTTTAGGAAAAAAGTAATTTTGTTCATTAAGTTCATGTATGTTTTCACACACACACACACACACACACACACACACACACATGCATGTATACATATGTACACATCCTCACTATAATTGTATAACTGTAAGAAAAATTATATTTAATCAAAATAAATGCCTGCAATAATTGTACCCTAATGATATGGATGAGCGGGGTGTTCCAACACGAGCAAATAAACGCTCATAGGGGGGCCTCAACC
>MOOZ01000254.1:565573-580090 GCA_002930495.1 Cecropterus lyciades
TAGACTTATTACCTGACGTATCTGGGCTGTAATATAATACCTTCAGTCCTTAGACTTAAGTTGAGTGTATTGCGTCTTACGTTCCACTTATGTAAAGTAGCGACTACTTACTATCTTGACTAGGGTTGTCACACATACTTTAAAATAAGTATGCGAAAATACTTTATTTGTAATAATGTACTTATATGTATTTTAAAGTTGTCTTAAGGGCCAAAAAATTAAGTAAATAAATTAAAAAAAATGTATTTTTACCTTTACACACTTTCTTACACACTTTCTTCACTCATAGCCCCACACGAGGATTTTCTCCTGTGTCGTAGGTACCATGGACACACAAAGACGAATACACGAACACCCAGACCCAGAACAGAATCTAAACTCATAATTCAGATATCTGGTCTGGCCGGGAATCGAACCCGGAACCCACTGCGTGTCAGACCGGTATGGTGACCGCTCCACCACGCGGGTCGTCAAATAGCCCTATAATAGCTCATGCACTTTTATTGCAGACAATAAAGGTGGCAACCCTAATCTTGACTGAGATCTTAAAAGTTAAATGAAGTAAACTTTTTATACCCCTTGAAGGTGGTAGAACGGTTTGGCATCGCCGCTACAACTGTTCCTGTCTACTAACATTAGTGTTAAGCGATGCTGTGTTCTGGTTTGAAGGCTGTAGCAAGAGAGACTTATTGTTTAATTCCAATTTAATTTTCAGGAACATTAACGCAACTTTATCCAATCTTTAAAAAAAATCCAAAAAGACCTTTATCTTATGTATCCTTGACACCCGTATAGAGGTGTGTATAGGTGTCAATGCATTGACCATGTACCATCAGGTGGATACAGTCCATTTACGTCTTTAATTTCAAGATAATCGCCTCATTTTTACATACACAAAATAGTTATATCATGTAAGAAACCGTTAACTTATACATAAATAGTAGAAGTTAAGAAACAACGAAGAGTTACAGTATCGGGTATAGGTAGATACAGTATCTCTGTACATTAATGTATTAGCATAAACACTTGTTTGCAAAAGTTCTCCCTTCCATATCAGATCCAATTACTTCTGTAATTGACCAGCGCTATTCAACCTTATGGTAAGTCCCCCCTAGAATGTAAAAATACCCTCTGTAACTAATATAATGGAATGTAAATTTTACTGTATAATATATAGAAAATCTGCACAACACTTTAAAGTAGTTATATAAGAGATGTATGTATATAAATGTTATTTATGACATAAATAGAAATAAACATCTATCACACTTCACTATAAATTTCCTCGTGTCTTGTGTCGATCACAAAGAAACAAATACCCAAACCCAAAACAGTAATCTAGATTTATTAAGCATTTATTTACCTGTCTAGCCGGGATCAAACCTAGAACCCACTGTGCATCGCCCATATGGTGACCAATAGTATAGTGAATATATATATGGAGATATATATGTGAAGAAAACCATAAGGTTTTATTAAATTATGTATTTTTTTAATATTGCCTGCTATGGTCAGTTCCATAGAGGGCGGTAATAGCTTCTGTCAGCGGATTGTCAAGAAGGAAATTATATTTTATTATTAACAGTCTAGTGGAAAAGATAGACCCGAAAATACGGGCTTTAAATGTTGTTTCTTTTATTTGTTTTGTTTATTAAATGTTGTTTTGTTTATTTTATAACCTAATGTAAATAAGAAACCTTTGTAAGTACGTTCATTTAATTAATAAATCTTTGATTTACAGAAACGCAATTAAGTCGTGGCTAAGCACTGTCGTGGACAATAACTGTCTAATATTGCAAGTAACAGGGCTAACCTAAGCAAACATTGAACTGAGACTGCTACATTGGCAACCTTAATGCGTTTAAGGTAACTTTCGTACCGTATTTGTATGCTCTGTTTCACTCCTTCGTTGGAAGTTTAAATTTATTGCGAGCATCCATACCTTATCCTATATGCATAATTAATTATATACATATGATATAACGTAAACATTTAAATTAATCAAGGCAGTCTGGAGATCGGGAGAAGCAGCCGAATTCGTATAGCTAAATTTGAACAAAAATTAAACATTTTAATTAGTTAAATTTTTATTAAAAATCGATTTTGCTATACAAGAGTCAGTTGGAAATAAAACAACTTATATCGTATCGTTTATGTAGAGGTTCTGAAACTCATTTCGTCTACCGCTTACGTCTTGAATAAATTATTTTTTATGCGTCCCCTGTAGGTGTCCAGCACCCATATTCGTTATCGCTCAATTTGAAAAACAGTGGTTTATAGCGATTTCTATGTCCCGGGGAGCAATAAACGATAAACTTATAAAATGGGCTTATTTCTAGGAAAGACTAAATTTAATTTTCTTGCATTATTAGCTCTTGGCTAGCCTGAACACTTTATTCTACATCGTTACGGATGTACATCATAAGCCACGTTGAGCGCGGTCAGTAATCGGATGGGTGATCACTAGTACCTACTCAAGCGCACTTCCGTGCTTCGGAGGAGCTTACGTTAAGCCATCCGGGTTATTAACTTTAGATAGCAGACGCAAAGCCTTTAAATAACCAACACTGGTTGTTCACTAACCCGTAGTTCTTCCATCAATATATTGTCCCAGCATGGAATATTCCAAGCAGGTAGAAAAAGTTTAAAAGATGATCAAGCTCAATTGTTTCCACCTAATAACAGCAATGTTATGCGCCGCTGTGTTCTGAAGGATGTGGTAAGGGAGATGTCTCCCTTGGACAAATATTTCGACGACCCGTGTGGTGGAGCGGTCACCATACCGGTCTGACACGCAGTGGGTCCCGGGTTCGATCCCCGGCCAGACAGATATCTGAATGATGAGTTTAGATTTCTGTTCTGGGTCTGGGTGTTTGTGTATTTGTCTTTGTGTGTCCATGGCACCCACGACACAGCAGAAAATCCTACTTTGGGGCTATGAGTGTAGAAAGCGTTTATTTGCTTATCCAAGGCGTTCTAATTCCTCAGAGGGTAACAACGCATCTGCGGCCAAACTCATGTAAGACTGATCTTATCTGAGATTGATAACAGTTGTCCATGTGGGGCATGGGTACTTAGTACTTATCATCAGGTGGCCTTCATGCACGTTAACTACTTCTATATTATAAAAAATACTGTTTAATTCTACCTAGGACCACTAGGTACCACCTCTACACCGATTTTCAGGGTAAAACTATTCTTACGTTTCGTTTAAAGGATGTCGATGATGGCTGTAGCATGTAGCATCACATCTCTGTCCTCTGAAGTGGCATGTTTCCGATCAGCTTCGGGTAGAATTCCTTTTCTATTTGAGGTTGGCGACAGATATCCATGGGCTGCAATGACCACTTACCATCAAGTACACTGCGTACTCGTTTGCTAATTTAATCTTAAAGGGACACGTGCCCGGTGATGAATATAACTTTTAACCAAAGCTAAATATGTGGTGATAAGATCTAAACGGACTAGTGACTCCGCACATAATTTCACTAGATTATTCCCCTACGAATATGACATGAGTTATTAGCATAGGACAGCGGTAGTCAACTCGTAGATCTTGATCGACCGATTGACGTGTGAGGTCGATCGATCGTTCGAATCGATGGCGGTATTAGTCCAGTTCATTGTCGATCGCGGCGGTCCAGTTCATTGCGACGTAAAGAAAAAGATCTTATATAAAAGTTAAAAAAAAAAAAGAAAACCAATAATAAATTACACAAACTCAACGATCTCATTTTCTAACCATTAACACCACCTAACCATTAACCATCTACCATTAACAGCACCACAACTATCGCTACAACCTCCACCATCACTGACTCCAGTACCTCCGTCTCCACCACCACAAAACCATTATTCCGCCGATATTAAGTATCATCATCCATTCTTTCATCCATTCTCATAAACTCGCCTTTTTGATATTAGTAGGTAAGATATAAGGATATCTATAGATAGTTGATGATGGTCGCGACTCATAAAGAAGTTTTCTCTTAGAATCGACTAGCAGAGCGGTACAAATTAAAAAAATCTAGACGTTTATTTTTCGCTGGAATGCCTAAGTGAACGGCAAACTAAAGCATTTGATCGGTCGCACAGAATCTAATAAATAAATAATAATAAATTTCGAGTACAACAAAGTTGATTGCCACTGGAATAGAACATGTATCGCACGTGGCCTGCTTCTTTCGGTGTGATCTCAGGTTAACCTTAACCTTAGTCTTGGTTATTGGAGTAGCGCTAAATTATGGCGGAACTCTGTATAACGGCGCGTTGCATACTCTATAAGGCGTAAAACACAAGCGCAGGCGTTTAATATCTTAATAATGACCACGCGTGGCTGAGCGGTCACCATACCGGTCTGACACGCCGTGGGTCCCGGGTTCGATCCCCGACCACACAGACATCTGAATGATGAGTTTAGATTTCTGTTCTGGGTCTGGGTGTTTGTGTTTTCGTCTTTGTGTGTCCATGGCACCCATGACACAGGAGAAAATCCTACTGTGGGGCTATGAGGGTAGAAAGCGTGTGAAGTTTTTTTATAAGTTTTAAATAAATATATATAAATGCGAAAGTTTGTGAAGATTGGATTTCGCTGAAATTTGGCATATCGATAGTTTATGATCTAGATTAAGACATAGGATATTCATCAGCGTGGTAAACATCACCGAAGCGAACGAAACCGCGGGAATAAGCTAGTAATTACTATTTTAGTAAGTTAATGTTTGGAATATTATGAAAAAAAACTTAATTCAAAATTAGTTTATAGATCATATTAACACTTTTAAATATGACTTGGCCATTAATTACACTGAAACATGAAATGTAGCGTACCTCAGCTTTCCAAGATAATGCTATTCAAATTATGTATTTTATTAACAATAAAACACATTATTATACTATTATTATTATTATACCATTAAAGTTAAGGCAACTTACGTTACACTTCGTTGAATAACAAGTCTAGATGTTATTTAAGTTGACTCAAATTTCAATTATTGCGATGGATAATTAATATTTCATGGGTTAGTAGTAGACATGTGCCGGATCGTTAAAATAATAGATCCGCGGATACAGATACGAATACGGATCATTGGTGTCCAGATCCGCGGATATGGATACGGATACGGATCCCAACTTTCTTACAAATTTACTTACCCGTGTCCTTGTAGTGACAGTTGCTTTATTGACATGTGTCTGCCTGTGCCCTTAGTACGAGTTTATTACTTTTCGTTAAACAATAATTGTTTACGTTTTTCCCTATCATTGCAAAAAACTTTCATTGTATGAACTAACATATAATGTTACGATATTGATTTTTGTAAAATGAGTAAAATATGTGATATTAGAAACAATATAGAATTTAATACTATTTCATTGCTACCTAATCGCCTGTGTACATTTAGAAGTTCGTATGTATAATTAATTTATAAATAATATGAATTTAATAATAGGTATAAAAGATCTGTTTAAGATCCGTCCAAAAAGTAGCGGATACGGATACAGATCATTCTCAAGCCTCGGATATCCGCGGATACGGATACGGATCTCCGGCACATCACTAGTTAGTAGTCAATACTAGCTACTACATATACGAGTATATTACTATATTAATAACGCAATATTAATGAAATTGTTATCGTGAATCGATACATCTTATTTTATGATTCATTATTCAATTATTCAACTCAATATATTTTCCACGGATTTATAAAATTACTTTTCATTCGTAGCATTCTTATTAAATTTTATTTGACCCTAGTACACCTTATAAACAAATACATACCTAATTTGAAATTTCCGTACCAAAAATAAAATATTCTTTTTTTCTAATTAGTAGCCATTTTAAATAAAATCGAATACGCTTATTAAACTAAATTTTAATCGCTATAGCGTATGACTTGGAAGCACGAACGGTTCCGTTGGTTCAGTAAAATTGCCTTTATGAATATGAGATGTTACGCTGGATAAGCTCACGTCGTTTTTCATTTTCGCCATACTTCTGCCGGTTTAATATGACACAATGTTAAATTTTTCTTTTAAATAAACGAATCGCTTGTTATCAGATGAGATACCAGTTCCGACCCCATTCGGTTTGTCTTTTACACCGGAACATGTTATTTGGGTAAGAAGGACCCTTGTCGCTTATAAGGTACTAACTTTTTCCCGGGACTCCGACCATTTGAGTAATGTTTTCTACGATAAAGAGTTTAATATATGTTAATGTTGGTCGTAAATCTATATGTATGTGTGCCAAATTTCATCTTCATATCAGATCAACGTTAACATCACTTAATTAACGGGAGAGTTATCAGCAAAAACCTTGTCTTGCCAAGTATGAAACAGCGATCACGATGAGGGTCATATTAGGCCATTACATCAAATGTTTACGGGTTCAAAAAGAAAAAAAGAAAGAAAGGAAGAAAGAAAGAAAAAAAGAAAGAAAGAAAAAAGAAAGAAAGAAGAAGAAAGAATGTTTTTAATGAAGAAGGTTCAATCCCAAACAAATAAGAGTGTACACACACACCAATCGATCCACGAGAATCAATTTCTAGTAAACACAATTTTAATCAATTGTTTAATTAATTGATTAAATTATTATATTCAATAATTACCATAACACATTTTAATAGAACACTTTATTATTCAGAATTGTTTAAAAAATATTATTCCGATATTATGTTTCAAGGGGCTTTGAGACTGTTATCAAGGGAAGAGTCTTGAAATTAATTATAAATAAGATACCCGCTTGAGATCTGATGGAAATTAAATAAACTAATTAAGGACTTTAGACAGTGTTGTAATAAAACTTTTTGATTGCAATTTTGCGATTTCGATTTTCTACATGATCAGTCACATTTTTGATGGTAACATATTTTGTAGTTATGTCGTTTTAGACTCTTTTTTGTGTGTCCATGAAAATATATACGTCCTGTGAATAAGTCAATAGTCTAACACGGAACCTGCACGTGTTTGAAAGGGTGTAGAAAATAATATTTCCTGCAATCGGAACAGTGAAACTTTCGTTGGCGTAACTATTTTGGAAGGACTAGACCCTATTTTTCTTAGAAAGTTTTCTCAAAATCGGTTCAGCAGTCTAAATGTATTTTAGAGTATCATATACTTAGTTATAAAAAGGAATCTATTTTTAAATCTCAGGAAGTTATGTTTTCATTTATTCATTGATATTATAATATATGTAGATTCGCAGATTTTTGTTTAATATAAATGTCATTATGAAATTGATTTTGAATAATTATGTATCATTAACATTAACATCCTATCTTATAAAGCAGCCTTTATAATTTCTGTATAACGAAACTATATATTTGTAATAAGCTTCTTTCAAATACAAATAAAAAGTAATAAACTAGAAACAAAGTATTATTAAGTTTTATTGTTATGAGCATATCAAGATATAATTTACCTAATTTTAAGAAAAAAATAATGTTGTTGTTTTCGTTGTTTAATAAAGTGTTTTTGTCCTCAGCCGCAGCGAGTCAGCCCTAAACAGCCCTACTGAGCCAGATGTCTCCCTGGCGGCATCCCTTACCGACCCTCTTGAGGCTCACACCCTGGATGAAGCGAGGAGATCCATCAGGTATGATCATCTACATATTTATCATCAGGCATTTTTTTCCGTTTAAACCTAAATAATAAAGCCTCTATTCATACACATGTCTCTTTTTCACACGAGGCGACAATTTTAATCCTTACGAATAGCAACACTTTGATTGACGTCATATAGAACTCCCGTTATTATATGAAGTTGCTTACATACGTTCATGCTGTCCATGGCCATGCCGTCCATGGGCGGTGACCACTTAGCGTTAGGACTGCATACTCGATTGCTACTTCAATCTTATACAAAAATTTTAACCTTCGACTTGAGTTTTATATTACTAAAAGTATTAAATATCATTACAGGGACCTTCGGATGAAGTACCGAGCGCAGGCGCATCAGTTGCTAACATGGCGTCGCGCGCACCGCACCCAGGAGGAACTGGTGTCTCGCCTGCAGCGGGAGAAAGCCGAGCAACTGAAGTCTCTGTCCAGCCAACTCCTTTTATTCGAATCACGCTTGGTTCGCAAGCAAAAGGAGATCACTACCATGCTCGCTCTAAGAGAGACGATCATTATGAAGCAGCAGAAAGTCATCGAAAGCCTACAAGCCAAGTTACTTGACAATGGCATCGACACTTCCCAAACGATCCCCGACTTCAGAGATATGCTACAAGACACTCACCTTGTCGGAGATTTTGACTCCTTGAATGATTCTGACTCTGCTGTCATCATGGAGGACGTAGATTCCGATTGCAACTTGCCCCACATTCCTCGATTCAGATCGACCAACCCCGACAGTGTTACCATTGTTCGATCTATCTCGGATGCCATAGATCCTAATGTTAAATACAGCGTGGTCAGACGGTCCAACGGCTTTCTACGAAGACCGGAAATCCTGGAGACAGTCTACAGCGTCGAGGAAGAAGTGGATGCTGAATCTACGAAGGGTTTGAGCGCTCAAAACAGCACGGAAAAGGAGATAAAAGACAACAATAAGACGGATGAACAGAAGTACAAAGAAACCAGTCTCCTCGCTCAGAGACGAGACAACTTCCGCATGAGAAGTTTTGTCCTAACCGCTGAAGTGAAGAGTATTGATGACAAGGAAGTGAAACCCACCAAGACCAACAAAGAAGTATGGTCGTACACATATGTGCCAAAAAGGATGACGCCTGCGAATGACTCCGACGAGGAGGTCACGTCCAATCCTGAGAGTGATGAAGGAGATCCAGAGCCTAAGTCCAACCAAGTGGTAACGTACAACCGAGTGATGTCTAACCACCGAAACGTGACGAAACCGAAGGACGTGAAGTATAAGAGAATAAATAAAGCCAAGTCGAAGAGTTTGGAGGAGTTAAGGGGGCGGTTAAAGAACTGGGTGGAGAAAGGCAACAAATTGTCCAATATGCCACTAGAGCACGCCCAGAGTTATGCCTGAATTCTGAAGTTCCTGTAATTAAGTTATGTGAAGAATTCCCGGAATGCCAAGATACAACGCAGACGTAGAGGCTATAAAGTTTTATCGGTTGTTTTAGTTCTAAGAAATGAGCGGGCTTCTGCATACGAGATAATTTTATAATAGTTCTCGAGCACCTTTAGATACTCGCGGCGTAGATTAAATGTTTGTAGAAAAATATCACACACCTTATTAAAATATACAATATTACAATTAAAATATTCGAATCCTTTTATTAAAAGCAAAATACGTTTAAATATGGCCGCTTGTTACTATTTCGATGTACCTTAAAATTAGTATTATTGCTTGGAGAGACACACATTTTATCAATATTCTTGATACTGACTCTTTTGTATATAGTATTTCTTATACGTGCTGCGTTTATGTATTTTGAAATTTTAAATATAAAGCTATGTATATCTCAATTAATATATGTGTACGACTAAGGTTGTTGTCTACAGGAATCAAAAATAATATATCCAAATAACCATATTATATCTTATTGATAACTATTTAAAATTATATTCAAAATTGTGAAAATAACTCTGTTGTAGTACTTGTAAAACAAGCTTTGCTTATGTATTTTAACCCTTTACTGTCGAAAGAAATCTCTCAAAACGGGTTAAGAAGACCACGTTGGCATGTGAGGGTTAACAGAATCCTATATAT
Source organism: Cecropterus lyciades (assembly GCA_002930495.1). Classification (NCBI taxonomy): domain Eukaryota; kingdom Metazoa; phylum Arthropoda; class Insecta; order Lepidoptera; family Hesperiidae; genus Cecropterus; species Cecropterus lyciades. The sequence goes on from MOOZ01000254.1 coordinate 575,259, forward strand.
TTTTGTTCTATTGAAAGTCTTGTATTATAATTTTCTGTGATGCTGATTTAAAAGTCAAGGTTAAGAATTCTCGATTTTTAGGTAAGTTGTAAAAAATGTTAGTCAAATATTTAAGAAAGTTTTCTGAAAAGGATTTAAGAACACGTTTCGGTGCCAATTATTAGAAGATACTTTAATATATTCTGTAGTTTCGATGTGAACAACGCACTCTTAGAACAATGATGTAAGTGCTAAAACCATGCATTCAGACGCTTACCACAACTATCTTAAGTATATTGACGACGACGACGAGATATGAAGAAGGTGGTTTTGAAGGTAGTAGGACCTTGTGTTCGATTCTGCAGTTCCACCGTCACACCTATATCTGTGTAATAACTGTATTATTAAGCTCATCATTTGGTTTCTGGTCTGAAGGGTAAGGGAGACTTTCTTGTACATGTCGTTTCGATTTATTCTTCAGAGATAGCAACGCATCTGTGTCTGTGACTAACTTATGTGGATAGCTTATGGGTGTGATTGGACCGGCAGTAGCCATCATTTACTCCTTTTTTATAGTATGGAAGTAACAAACGAGGCTGCGGCCCACCTGATGGTAAATGGCTACTGCCACCCATAGACATCTGTAATCAACACTAGGTAAGATCAAAGTCTCATCTAAGGTTAGCCACAGATGCGTTGCTACCTCTGAGGACTAAGATGGAATGCCTCGGAAAAGTATGTCTCCCAAATCATTTACTTCTATTTTTAAAAATGACACTGGTCAATATAACGTAGTTCTTCTCAACCGACATTAACACTGCTCTCACCTAGCGGAATTTATGCTAGATAACCAAAAATCAGTGTAACATTGGCTCGTCAGTTTCTCAGCACTTACACCATTGTTGTCCTAAAGGCGCGATGCTTTTTGTAGTAATACGTCCGTTTTAGTAGGAAATAACTACTACTTTACTTACCCGCTTATAAATATTAAATTATGACAGTTACACTTTTTAAATTACCAATCTGTTATGCACCTTACGCATTATCCGAATACAGACTACAAATTAGTAAAGATGTATAAAATAAAGACCCTTTTACGATTGAAAGCACGGATAGAGTTTATATTAATAAACGTTACAATCACAGAGTAAATGCTTGTCATTCAAACATATGTAGTTTATTAAATGTATTAAATTCCTACATATCACAGCTACTATTGAAAAAGATAAATCGAAAAATGTTTAATACACTTCAGATCAATATATTAAATGTATTTCTATTCATAATTATTGTTCAAAACGCTGGTAATAAATGAAAAATACTTAGAAATATACTTTAGTATTTTATTATTCCCTTTTAAACAAATAGCTTCCCTACAATGGGAAATAAAATAATCATCACTGCATGCTGCTGCCACAATGCATCGTCAGAAATCCTACACACCAACGAGTTCTCTAAAAAAAATGTGTGTGTGCAATTTAATCACATCAGAAGTAAAACTTTTGAAGAGTAGCCATGCGAGAGATTAAGATGGATATAGATAAGACTTATGTTTATGAAAAATCGATTAAGTAATCACTGCAGTCCATATTCAGACATTTTTTGAAAACATGAGCTCATTTACAAAAAACGAAGTAAAATCGTTAATGTGATTGAGAAAGGAGTAAAGCGTCATCTACTTGTAGCGCCGACAAACTGTTTTGTAACGCATTTTCGTTTCCTCGAGTTTCAAATAACGGTTCTGTGAAGAAAAGAAGAGAAGTTTCAGTGGCCTAAAACTCCTTTCGGAGAGTACACCCACGCCCAGCAGTGGGACAGTACAATTTTGACTATTAACAAATAGCGGGTGTTCAGTGTACGTTACAATTAATGCAACCATTTTTGAGCTCTGTGGCGACCTTGCCAAAGTTCCAAAGCTGGTCACGGATCACTTCCCACAATTGGAGAACTCCAAGACGCTGCTACAATGCGTATTGGTCGAGGAGATACGGGCTAGTGGTCAACCCACCCATAAGTCCCCATGGCCTCATAAATGAGGCGACCATCTCAGTCCAAGGGAGTAGCAACGCATCTGTAATCGACTCCAGATACAACCACTGTCCTATATAAAGTTGCTTACAGATGTCCATGGGCGCAAGTGACCACTTACCATCAGGTGGATTGTATGCTCGTTCGCTACCTGATAAAAAAAAACCATTTGATATTAAGATAACGGTGATACAGATAACTATGTGAAATGAAATGTCTTAATTTTTTTTATAGGTCTACGGGGCCATTTACAAATTGTCAGTTACTATATTTTCTCATACACAGACACCGAGAAAATCCGCCAAGTTGAGTTTCTGGACGGGATTGTATTTTTCTTTGTATAATACTTTTTAACACCTTTTTTTTTACATGAACAGTCTAAGGTAACTATATAAATAGTATCTTGCTTTACATTTGACTAAACGAAATTTCTAGTTTCAAGCAGTTGTTGCGTTTTGGTAAAATCGTAGTTGCCGACTCACATGCATATGAGGCGATCTTAGTTCTCGGTCGTAGCTGTGTTTGACTTCAGATTAAACTAAAAGATCTATTGTCGTCCAAACAAACTTTTTTTTTATATAGTATGGAAGTAGCAAACGAGCATGCAGCCCACCTGATGGTAAATGGCTACTGCCGCTTATGGGCATCTGTAATCAAGCCTAGGTAAGATCAAAATCTCCCTTAAGGTTAGCCACTGATGTGTTGCTACCCCGGCGGACTAAGATGGAATGCCTCGAAAAAGTATGTCGCTTTCAGACCAGAACACAGCAGCGCTGAACACTGCTGTTATGAGGCAGAAATAGGTGTGGCGGTGGTGCTTCCGGAGTCGAACCACAAAGAGTTTTACGACCTTCAATGATATGCATTTCATATCAGTCGGTTAGGCCCTTCGGTTAAACTGTTTTAAAATGAGATGCAATATTTAACCCTTACATACGAATCAACCGGGCAAGGTAAATAAAAGCTTGTAATAAATCCTATTTGCTGTTTTAAAATATGTTTTCTAATAAACTTCACATTAAAATCTGAATCATTACGTTTAGCTAATATCGTATAGACCAGGGGTTTCCAATCTTTTACAGCCGTCGGCGCACAAAGTTTAGTATTCTGACGCGGTGCCCTACCGGTATCTACAATACAGTTTTAGCAGATAGGCACAAAAAAAACACAAAATAAATATTTTTTATTATTATTATATTTATTGTAATTTGGAATTGAAACTGAAAGTAAAATAAATAACTTCTCAGTCAAATCAAAGTCACTCACGGCGCCCCTCTTTACTGTCTATGGCGCACCAGGGAGCCGCGGCGCACACTTTTGGGAACCCCTGTTGTAGACAAACATAAAATATTTTTATACCATATACATTACAAGCAAGTTTGAGGCGACGTATTCGTCATTCAGTTTACTTTCATCCCGTATCCGACATTTTATACTTCAAAGACTCGTAAAGGAAAAATGTCAATAAAATCTTATAAGAGTATTTACGTAGCTACACTTCTATCACGGCTATATGGTTTCTAATAGCCTTCACGGTTGTGTAAGGCAATGGTTGTATTGTAAGCGAGCTTTTTCCCGCCGCTCCACCCGCTTGGGTCACATACCACTGTAAAACACGCTTTAAACACGCTTTCTACACTCATAGCCCTACACTAGGATTTTCTCCTGTGTCGTGGGTGCCACGGACACACAAAGACGAATACACAAACACCCACACCCAGAGCAGAAATATAAACTCATCATTCAGAGTTCTGTCCGGCCGGGCATCGAACCCGGGACCCACTGCGTGTCAGACAGGTATGGTGACCGCTCCGCCACGCGGGTCGTCGTTAATCCAGGCCATAAACTATTTGTGTGCCAAATTTCATGCAAATCCCATCAGTAGTTTTGCATGAAAGACTAACAAACACATATACATCTTCACGGACTTTCACATTTACAACATTAGTAAGCTGAGTAATACCAATCACCAACCAACTACCAACTTAAGTTCTATTAAGGCAATAGAGGTACTTGAATCACTTTCTAGACAGGACCTAGAATGGGACTTAAACATCTCACAATTGTGGCAGACCAAAAACTTGATACTCTACACTTAGCACTGTTACCGTGCATTGAAGAAAAATATAGCGGAGTGTCGCTAATTTATAATCTTGAAACTCTAAAAAAGGTTTAACGATTAATATTAACGCTTAAAAGTAAATAAGATATATCTATATATTTATTGTCATTTTGTTGATATCATTATTTATTTAAATTATAGACTGATTAAATTGACGGGTATAGTGAGGGAGAAATACTTATTTTATCTGAGCTCGATTTAAGATATCCATGGGTGGCATCGCCCACTTACTATGAAATGGACTGCATGCTTATTTCCTATATCAAATTATATAAGAATTTGCAATCGGTCCACAGTTGGCGGAGTAATCGGTGTATATACGTAAAAAAATATACCAACCAAATTGATAACCTCCTCCTTTGTGAATACGATTAAAATATATATAGCTCAGCACTCGTCGCTGGCGATTAGACAAAGCCTCCAGACATTCTATTTCTTTGCAGTAAATGCCGGTAAATTTATTATAAACATAAGTTTTTATGGGCCCTTAAGGTTTTAATATCAAAAACATAAGTTCCTGTGCTTTATGGAGTATCGCGATATTACACCCACGTCGTGGAAACAATTGTTTATGAGATGATGCGTTTATAGTTATAAATAGTACCTGTAATGATAGTAAAACACAGCTGTGTTAGTTTTATGTTAGTGTGAAATGTAAGTATATGAAGGTGGTAGAGCTGTTTGTGGTTCGACTCCGGAAGCA
>MOOZ01000254.1:581859-598478 GCA_002930495.1 Cecropterus lyciades
AGATTAGTAAGGCTCTACAAACAGACAGACGTTCGTAATCCTATTACAGTTGTTAAAATTGCGGCCCTTCCCAAGTGACCTACAATGTGCCGAATTTACGCACCTAGAGTTGAACGACAGACGTTTTGATGTTGTTTTATTTCACTGTATAATTACATTGTAGTTTGTATTGTTTTATATTTTGTATTTTTATAAACGGACATCAATTGATATTATAGTAGGTAGTGTAGGTATTCAGTGTTTTACGAAAAAATGTCGAAACAGAACAAGTAAGATTTCCGAAAAATGCAATTTCGGAAATCTTATTTTATTCTTGTCTAATGTTCGGTAATTTGAGTAGAACGAGGAATTAAAAAAAAGAGAGAAGAGTAGATAGAAATGAAGAAATATATGAAGTTTATATAAAATAAAAATAGCAATAAAGAAATATTTTCGACGTCGACTATCCTTTATTATTCCACTTCTGGGCAAATATCTCATTACAAAATTAGCGGGGATTACGCCATACTCTACCGCGCTGGCTAGTTGCGAGTTGGTATAACTTTAAGAATTTTTTGGAGTTTACTCCTTAAGAAATAATTTTCATATAATGAGAATATAATGAGAAAAATATGAGGAGTAAAATCTAGTGATCGAATGACCTCGTTACGTTTTTGGTGCGCAACCTATTGTGCGAACCTTTCCCTTTTTCGTCGATCGCATAGATGGCGCTGTTTACAACAGTTGAATATTACTTCAAGTTTTTTCATCCGTCGCATAGATGACGCTGTTTATAACAATTAAAACTTACTTCAAGTTTTTTCATCTGTCGTATAGATGGCGCTGTTTACAGCAACTGAAAATTATTTAAATTTAATTTTATTGCGCCTGTGTATTTGTTTACTAAGGCTTTACAAATACACAGATGTTCGTAATCCTATTAGCTACAGTTGTCAAAACTGCGGCCATTCCCAAGTGGCCTACAAAGTGCCGAATTTACGCACCGAGTAGTCGAACGACAGACGTTTTGATGTTGTTTTATTGCACTATATTATTTCTAGTTTGTATTTTTTTATATTTTGTATCTTGAGAAACGGACATCGATTGATATTAGATATCTACTCTTTTTGAAATGGGATAGTGAAGCATGTTGTTGTTCATCGTAAGGAGACATAATTTTAAACTACAAGATAAACAACTGGTATTGTCAAGGTAGGTATATATATACTATTTTTAATAAAAAATGTCGCAGCATGCACATTTCGGGGATCTTTAAATGACCGAACACTAGACAAGAACAAAATCTTTCGGTAATTAGAACGGTGGTAGAATTCGGTGAGTAGAACGAGAAACTTTACCGGAACACTAGAATATGAATTTTGCATAAAAATAGTATAAAAAAAAAAAATGACTTCAACAAGCCTTTGTCATCCTATTTCTGAGCAAAAGACTCATTACAAAATTAGCGGCGATTAGGTCATACTCTACAGCGCTGGCTAGTTGCTAGTATAACTTTGAGAACTTTTTTTTAACTTTTAGACGTGCAGATTTTTAACAGTGTTTTCTTTCGCCGTGAAAGCAAGTGTTATTTAATATCTAGTACACATACAACTAAAAAAAAACAGTGAATACCCGGGAATGAAATCTCAAATATTGCAGAGATTAATTAATCTGTAAATAGAACTTTATATATGGGAAAATATTCATTTTTTTATCATTTGTACACTCTGTGAGTAGTTACTCTGTGTAACTTTCAGCTAAATTGAAAAGTTGACAACATAAAATACGTCGCATTGTGATAAAAGAGATTTTACGAGATTTGGGATTATTATTCTACACCATGATTTTTTTTATAGTATGGAAGTAGCAACTGAGCATGCAGCCCACCAGATGGTAAGTGGCGACTGTCGCCCATGGACATCTGTAATCAACACTAGGTAAGATCAAAGTCTCATCTAAGGTTAGCCACAGATGCGTTGCTACCCCTGAGGACTAAGATGGAATGCCTCGGAAACATATGTCTCCTTTACCACACCCTTCAGACCAGAACACAACAGCGCATAACACTGCTGATATTAAGCAGAAATAGGTGCGGCAGTGGTGCTTCCGGAGTCGAACCACAAAGCTTCTACCACCTTCAAAATCTGATCTGAATAAGGTTAGCGATTTTTATGTAAAATACTGGTTTTTATAATATTGTACTATGTTTTTATAATATTGACTTAACCGGAAACGTTGTAACTCGCCGCCGCTCTTTTTGCAGGTTAGGAATGAAAAACACTACGTCTAATGGTTTGACTCCCTCTACGATCAAATCTAAATTGATTGTTGATATTTTTTTTCTGAAGTACCGTTTAAAAATCTCACAACCCAAAAGTTTTTTAGCTCTGGTGGACATTTATCCTTATGTGGGTTACAGCTTTGACGTTATTGTGCGTCAATATTGTGTATCATCTTCATCGATAATGTAAAAGGTTAAGAGCCGTATCCACGGATCTAATAATTTGCATCAGTAACCATTTTTTCTCATACACATTTTTTATTTTCCTACGCATCACTTGACTTGTCATTCCCTAGTCCCTTATCATTCTAAAACCCATACCCGCATTAAACATAAATGTTTTTAACCGACAAAAAAGGAGGACGTTCTCAATTCAACTGTATGTTTTTTAAACATCAAGAGACTATTGTTTTATATCATGACCAGTGTTTTTCAGTGTGGACCGTCCATAAGGGGGTCTCAGTAGGGAAGAAATAAAAAACGGCCAAGTGCGAGTCGAACACGCACACATATAACCCATATAAAAAATCACGTTTGTTGTATGGCAGCCTCCTTAAATATTTATTTTATTCTGTTTTTAGTATTTGTTGTTATAGAGGCAACAGAACGTAAACGCATAGACATAAACGCTTTCTACACTCATAGCGCCACAGTAGGATTTTCTTCTGTGTCGTCGGTGCCATGGACACACAAAGACGAATACACAGACACCCAGACCCAGAACAGAAATCTAAACTCATCATTCAGATGTCTGTCTGACCGGGGATCGAACCCGGGACCCACTGCGTGTCAGTCCGGTATGGTAACTTCTCCACCACGCGGGTCGTCAAGAAAATATCATTTGTGAAAAAATCTGTGAAAGCTATCACAGTTCATGAGATACAAGCCTGGTGTCAAACAGACGGAAAGCGGCGTCAAAATAGATCCCGTTTTTACTCTTGGGGTACGGAAACCTAAAAAGATGATTGAAGCATATTATTAGTGATAGTTTTACTGAAAGGCGTTCATCGATGTCTGTTCTAGGTACTAAACTATCTATTTAACTGATGCCTAATAATAACATAAAATAAATTATAAGTTACAAGTAGCGAGCGTTGGGGGTAAAAAAAGCAGTGGCACTCCGGAAAAACCGTCAGAAGTGAAGACTGGGTATATTACTTTTGTATTTTTTAATAATTTAATATTTTTCAATGATTTTTCCCCATCTGAAAAATGCCGAAGGCGGCTAAAGAAGTTTTTTTCCTTCAAATATATTTTTTAACTAAGGGAGTCACAAAATTTTACATGATACGGGGGTCATGCCATGAAAAAGATTGAAAGAGACTGATGTAAGCCATAAGAGCGCACAAATATTAAAATCATCACGTTCAAGTATAACGAGGGACGGAATTAACTTCGTTGAAGATTATGAATTGTTTGTGGAGTATTGTTAACGCCACATAATGCGGAGTGCCGATCAATGATCAATAAAAAATAACGATTTCGGAATTATTGTTCAGAGATTGGAGCAATTTAATGGAAATTCGACCATAAATATCTTTTAAACCAATAAACCTGCGTGAACGTGAACGGTAGATGGCCAAATTGGTTTTTGGTATCGTAAAAGGCAAAATATGACATACGAGATAACGACTGTTCATATGTTCTAGTTAGTAAAATCCTCTGGAAGCAGCGTGTAGTCGTATTGATCTTGAGCTAACCAAGTAATTTTGCACCGTCGAATTTGAAAATCTCAACGACAATTTTTTTGCCGATGTATTTCAAGAATTTTATACATGTTAGGACAACATAACCTTTGCATGGCCTTTTTTGCTCAACTCGTACAAATAGATTACGTTGTCTATGTGGTCGGCAACTGTCAATCTTCACCCCCCTGAAATGGTCACGTGGTTTAGGTTATGGTTCCCCTATGATATGGTTCCCCTAGGGTAAGGGAGGCATACTTTTCTGAGGCATTCCATCTTAGTCCTCAGGGGTAGCAACGTATCTGTGGCTAAGCTTAGGTGAGACTTTGTTCTTACCTAGGGTTGATTACAGACGTCCATGAGCGGCAGTAGCCACTTACCATCAGGTGGGCTGCATGCTCGTTTGCTACTTCCATATTATAATATGATGTTCGCCTCATATGAAAATGAGGTGGCAACCACACCCTTCCACCGAAACACAGGAACTGCTTCATCCTGGAAATAAATGTGGCGGTGGTAGACGAACCAGGCAGGATTTCACGACATTTAATCCTATAATATACTTGTGAATCAATTTGTCGCCTTAAAACATTTACTCGACGAAGTGGTTCACAAAATATTTTTATAAAATAGCGAATTTTCGCCCGCAGAAAAAAATAAACGTGCCGTCTCTACCGCTGAAAATGTTGTTTTTCTATTTTGTTCATCGCTGTTTTTATCACAGTTCGCCGTCGTTTTGCCACGTTTTCAAACATTTATACTAAAAACGCTTAGAGAATAATACAATTAATCTCACATTCTGATTATAAACAGGCTGTTTTTTATAAAACTTATTTCTTCTATAATACTTTGATTATGATCAATGTTACCTTTCAGTTAAAAATGCTTAATCATTTAATTTTAATGACTTGGAAAATTATAGATTGTTTCAAAATATGCCTTTTTTATAATACTGAAGTAGCAAACGAGCACCACCTGATGGTAAAATTCTTTGCCGCCCATGGACATCTACAAAATCAACCAGAATATACTACTATATTCTGCCTTTCTTGAGGTTAGCGACAGATGCGTTGCTGAGGATTAAGTTGGGACGCCTCGGATGAGTAAGTTTTCCTCACTTCAAACACAACAGCGCTAAACACTGCAGTTATTAGGCAGAAATAGGTGAGATGGCGGTCGTGTTTCCGGAGTGAACCACAAACATATCTATCACCTTTAAATTTAATTTAAACCTTTGTTTTTTTAATGATGTTCAATGATGCTCAATGATGATTTAGATTTTGTTCAATGATGCGTTTCTGTTACAAACGCTTAATAATTTAAATTTTAATTACTAGGAAAATAGAAGTTGGCATGGGCTACATAGTTACAAAGTTTTATTATGGGGAGACCGACAGCGGCAATCGGTGAATAAAGAACCGACTAATATATACTCTTTTTTCACCCTATGCTACGTGGGGTTCGGAATAAACACACTTAAAAATGTCGATAAAAAACAAAAAGGTTCTTCTGTTTGAGGTATTTTTGTTCACACATGGTAAGAGGTCCGTTCACCCTAAACCCCTCTTATATACACCCATGGAAGTAGATAACTATGTAGTCAGTCTTAAATGTACCCATATGTCGATTGCCGTAACCTGTTCTATCTTTATAATCATTAGTAGTTATTAGGTCATTAACTTATTGGGACCAGGGCCGGCTAGGCCTTTCACCCCAATAGGCAATAGACTATTGGGGTGAAAAGATTATTTGAAAAATCATCAAAATTTTATAATATATCCAACGCTTTTATTCTTACTTACACTCTTAAAAAATCATCCCTCTGCGGATTATTATATAGCCTATTGGGGTGAAAAGATTAAGGTTAAAGGTTATCTAACGCTCTTATCCTTACATCTTTAAAATATCATCAATCTGCGAATTATTGAGTATGTAACATATCCATATACTTCGCGCAGCTAACAATTGGGTTCGAATCTTCAAAATAGAGTCCTGGAACTCCTATATGAAATTCAGGACTCTATTTCGTTATATATAACGAAAAGCCAAATTATGTATTCTATACTTCTTATTATGAGAACTTAATATCACTATTAAAAAAAACATTACCCTCCATTTGATGTTGTCGGGAAATTATAATACATATATGCAACGAAGCAATGCTGAGGTGCTTCAATGTGGTGAGGTGATTCACATTCGGTAAAACTATCATTACTGTAAAAAATAGAAATAAACTTATGATATTTTTTTCTAAAGAGCCTTTTTTATCCAAATTCATTAGTTTACTCTAAACAGCGTATATCACTAGTAATAAATAATGTTATCATCTTCAAAATATGACTTACAAATGTTTATACTATATTTCGTCATTTCCCATTCGGATATAGACGCTGGAGAATGTTTTTACGTGTTATTTGACTGTTACACTATCTAAACTCACTTCATTTCGAAATAACATTTCAAAACTTGCTTTGACAAAATGTTATCACTCAAATTGTATATAAATGGCTGGGTATTTTTAAAGAGGACTTATACGCGGATCATCTTTCAAATTGGCTTTCAGTGTAATAAAATTAATTATAAATACCTTTGCGCCTGTTAAAATCTCTTAGCAAAATGCAGAAGCGCGTGATAATATTTTTGCTGTTCTGTTTCTTTAAGGTAAGGCAGATTTTTCATAACGGAATGGACTGAAGAATTTAATATGAATAATGTTAAAAGTTTCGTAAAAAAGTGTGGTTATTGAAATTAGCGATAAATTTGTATGTTGTCTTATTTATTAAAACCATTACTAAATAATTCTAATACTGTTTAGTGGTAGAATTGTGTGAATAGTATTAAGTAATATAATTCATTTGATATTTTTATATTCATACAATTTTGTAAAAAAATTGACAGAATAAATAAGGTACACATAACTATATTTATTTAAAGGCATATTTATTCCGAATCTCTTTCAAATGCGACCTTTGAAAAGTAATAACATTTCCAAACATTACAATGCCTGGAACGTTTTATTAAAATGCAAAAATGTTTAAATTGGTATTTTGCTTTTTGAAATAAGGTGTAATTTATCATAACGAAATGGTTTAACGAAAATAATAGATAAAGTTTTGTTTAAGTATTTCTGTAGTCTAATGTAAAAAAAACCTGTGAGATTTTTTGAAAAGTGATACAATTTTCAGCATTTCATACATTAAAAGCATAAATAAGATGTAATTTAATAAATTCATTTAAACGTTTACTTCCAATTTATTATTTTTGAATGTATATAAAGTGTAGGCATGGATCTCTTATTAAAATAGATACCACAGGATCACACTAGTCAAGTATTAGGCGAGCTCTGAGATAACTCAGAAGCGATTCATTATAAATAACTAGATGAAAACCCGGCTTCGGTCAGTTGAAATGTGACTCAAACATAATCTTTTACAAAATGTAGATATTTTTATAATCAATTAAAAGGTACTACACCTTAGACTTAAAAGCAGATACTCGTAAAAGCTGCCAGTTCGTTAGACGCCACCACTAGCTTAGCGTAGCTTGTTTACAGTTTAATATACTGGTCCCAGTGCTAGCGACACCCAAATACAAATTCCGAGCATATCTATAAAAACCTACACACGTTCTCAACAGCGCGGCAGCGTGCAGTAGCAATGCGAGGTAGAATTTTGTAACGTCAATCATCTAATTTAAAATATCAAAACTATGTAAGGTAAATAACGCCGCTAGATGGCAGTTTATCTCTATTATTACGTGAATCGGCTTTAAGGAATTCGAGTGGCATCAGAGTGGCTAATATGGCGACTATTTGCCGATATATGTTTTCGACTCGAAATCAATATTTTTTTATGTTCTATTATTTAGGTAAGGTTTCAATCAAATCTACCGTACCCATTGACGGAATTATTTATATATATATATAAATAAATAAATTTATATATATATATGACAATGTAGCCTTTATTACAATATCTTTCAAATGTTTTTATTATTCAAAAGTAATTTATATTCCATTTGAATAATTTAGGTAATACAGTTCCTAGAAATATTTGATAATCATTATCTTCACTTATCCATAGTTAACTTAAGGTACCTACTTATTATAACTAGGGCACTATCAGTATAATACCAAAGTTATAATAAGTGTTCCTACTTACTAATAATGGACAAGAAAAGGTATATCGTTAATACTACCTATATTTTTTGAAGGTGGTGGAACTCTTTGTGGTTCGACTTCGAAAGCACCACCGTCACACTTATTTCTGCCTAATGTGTGTGTTCAGTGTTCAGTATTGTGTTCTGGTCTGATAGGTGTGGTAAGGAAGACAAACTTTACCGAGGCATTCTATCTTAGTCTTCTAGGGTAGCAACGCATCTGTGGCTAACCTTAGGTGAGACTTTGATCTTACCTTGGGTTGATTACAGATGTCAATGGGCGGCAGTAGTCACTTACCATTAGGTTGGCTGCATGCTTTGCTACTTCCATATTATATAATGATATTATATAACATATATAAAATTTATACCGCTAAAATATTGACATGAAATATTGTTTTCGGTTTCAGAATATATTGTCGTTCAGTGCAGCGAGAAACGACGATCCAATAACTTTAGCGTTGGAGCAAATCCTTTCCGATATTATTTTCGAAGTCGTACCTTGTCCAACACAACCAAATACTTGCTCCACATGTTCCAATTTTAACGATGCGCCAAACCAATGTGGGGGTTTCAACCCTAACATTTATCCCACATTTCCCAACTGTTACGACGTCCCAACCCAATGTGGTTATAACCCAAATATTTGTTCCACATGTCCCAACTGCTACGACGTGCCAAATCAATGTGGAGGTTATAACCCAAATCTTTGTGGCAGCCCATACGAACAGTGTTGGCAATATGGGATGGAATATGCTCCAAATATTTGCAACAATGTGTGCGACCAGTATGGCATTCCAATGAACACAAACATTTGTCCCACATGCGCTTACAACGACGTACCAAACAAATGTAGGGGTTGCAACCCAAACATTTGTGGCAACCCTTATGACCCATGCTGGCAATGCGGGATGGAGTATGGCTCAAATGTTTGCAACAACCCGATACCGTATGACCAATACGGGATGCCTGGGTGGGATTACATTCCAAACATTTGCTCCAACCCGCTACCGTATGACCAATGTTTGTTTGACACGTATCCAGCATGCAACTGTTACCGGGATATCAAGAACCCATGCAGCATGTTTGAAGATTCTTCGTGTAATTACATCTGTTCTGATAATTGTGGTGGCAACATGCAGTCAACGCCTTATATTTATTTCCCTGAAGTAGAGTACCCGAAGTCGGCCATGGACATCCGTCCTTATTTCTATGGATCATGCTGGTGTTCTTAGTTATTTTATACATATTATATGTAAGTTCATTAATAAAATTAACTGTTTAAATTAAATATTGATTATAATAATATAATAATGATGATAATACTAATAACCTTTATTCGGTACTAACGCTTCAATCTGATCAGATCTGAATGGTGTTTGATTTTCACATATGTGCGAAATAGAAATACAGTATCACTTATAAGTTTAGGTGTAGGATGTGTAAAGAGATACATATTCTAGGTCATCCTAATAAGTAAAGTTTATCTAAGTCACACATAAAGATTGGCGTGTAAGGATACAGTAGTATTATATCGTGATATGAAACCTGAACAATAAAAACGAACTAGATGTGGGTAGATGTTTATCTACCTCTGCCTGTCAACAATTTTTCCTCGATAATTCAGTGTCGCAGTGACCAGGATCCATGCAACTGTGTTGAAATATCGGTAATACAGAAATTTAAAGCCGAGTGTTGTAAGTACACATAACATATTAAAATGGAAAGAAATTAGTAAGTCTGTTATCACTTTGAAGTCAAAATTGTTTATTGAAATACTAGCTTTTTCCGGCGGTTTCACCCACTTGGGTTATGTGCCTGGGTAAAGAGTATCCTACGTGTTAATCTATGCCATTATCTATCTGTGTGAGTTTCATCCGAATCCAATCAGTAATTTTTATGTGAAAGAGTAACAAATACATACAAAAACAAACTTTCGCGTTTATAATACTAGTAAGAGTAGTGAGAAGTAAGATTTGTCGATCTTTCAATAGTAAATAATATTTAGTTCCTTTCCTATCCATTAATACTTCTTCACAAAATATGATAATTCTGAAACATCGTACCATAACTGCAATTGTGCATTGCGATATTTTGCTGGCGCTTTTCCTTTTTGCTCTGAGAGATAAATGAGAATTTTCCACACCATATCTCGTAAAATGAGAACGTGCGGTGTGTGGGTGTTCTACACGCTGACTGCACCCATATTTCATCTCGGCAGAAAACTACGTTTGGTCCGTATATGTAACAGTCTTCCAAGATATTCTCTTCTTGTTAGTTAGTTCTATTAGGATTCTTATCAGATCTCCAGTTTGTAAAACAATATTATCTTTTCAACATGAAATTATTACTGTTAGATCAAGTCTTCTCAGAGGATATTAAACCTATCATGTTTATGATGAACTCTGGACTAAAACGGGTTTTCATTATAATTTTATCCTCAGTTCGTGTTTAAGTGTCCTCCTACGTTAGTATAAAGTACTTCTAGTCACCGATAGCCCTTTGCATCAGTCTTTCCTTTAGCTCAAAGTCAATGTCAATTTATTAAGCGCCGCTGTATCCTCGGTTGAAGAGTGTAGAATGGGAGATAAACTTATTCGCGGCGTTTCAATATCGATCTGTGGTCAGGTCTGATCTTACCTGAGGTCGATTACAGATAGTTATCCATGGACAGCAGCGACCATTCACCATCAGTTGTACTGCCTGCATATCGACGCTGAAAAGTGATCTTGCTGTATCTCGAAAAATGCAACCTAATGCATGCTTACACCCGATCCAAAAACAATTTTAAAATATTATAAACTCTTAAAGTAGATGGTTTACTGGTATCTTATGTTGTAGAATATTGAATTATAGACTTAAGAATACTATATTTAACCTATAAAATAATTCCAAGATTAGTGTAATTGATTTTATATGTCGATGACTGAAATTCGTTTCGTTTTTTCGAGATACAGCAAGATCGCTTTCCATCGTCAATATATAAAAATACATATATTCTATATACACTATTGCTAATTCTATATTATAAAAACAAGTAACAAGGCATATTTGACCGAAAACAAAACATAATATGTATATAATAGATATTATAAGTATAAAAAACATTAATCATCGATTGATTGATTAATTAATCATTGCCATAGAACGTAATAAATATATATCACGAAACCCTTTATAATTATTACAAGATCGAAGAATAATTAACTATATTAAACATTATAACAGGTACTCCTCTTTACATTAATTCGATAAACCACCCGTAAATTATAAATGTTAATATTATGCATAATTATGGCTCTATTACGAGAATATTTTGATTAATTGCTAACGCCTCCATTATTCGAGGTAACTATTCAAATTCTGATAAGTCAAAATAACTTTAGTACAATCTCTGTAATTAATTTCTCCCTGTTTGTTGAAGATGCCTACCTATTTTGTTCATTTTATATTATAAAAGTAGCAATGAAGAGCATCTAGTGGGTCTGGTGCTAAGGTAAATTGCCATTTGAAGGCGGTAGAACGAGTATGATTCGACCGAGGTGATATCACCGTCGCACCTATTTCAATCTTGAAGCAGTTTTTGCGATTCGGTGGAAGAAGGTGCCGGCTAAAAATATATAAAGGTATATGAGGCGACCATCTTAGTCCTTGGAAATAGTCTGTGATTGACTTTTAATAGTACCCCTGTGTTATATGACGTTGGTAACAAATATCCATAGGCGGCAGTAAACACTTGCCATTAGGCGGACTGCATGCCCGTTATCTCAATCGTATAAAAATATCTGAGGTCGGTCACAGATGCGTTGCTAACCCTGAACAATAGTTGGAACATCTCGTGTGTCTCACCTTCAGCAAACATTTTAGTTCGGAACACAAAGTGTGCGTGTTTGTTATTCTTTCACGCAAAAACTATGAGTCGGATTTTGCTGTAATTTGGAATACAGATAGTGTATGACCTAGATTAACACATGGGATACGTTACACCGTGATAAACGTGACGGTAGCGGGTGGAGTCGCGGGAATAAACTAGTCTTATACACCTTTATATAGAAATGCAACATTGTGTAAATAATTAATAAAATTTAACCACTTCCGAATTATTTTGTTAGAAACACATATAAACGATATTTTATTTATGTTCCTATATACCTAATTTCAATAATTATAACAAAATAAATCAAAGTGAATCACGTCTAAATTCGCGTTGCTCATTAGATTGAATACAATATTAAGAATGCAAAACATTAAAATTGTTTAATATAAGACTTATTAAATTCTTTACCTAAGCAGAATACTTTTTTAGCTGAGATTATATTTTTCCTCTCGTGTCTGCATTTTTCTGCAGAGTATTAAAACATCGCGAGCGAAGCGTGCTGTATGTTTCAGACTTATTTTTGTTTGCATAGCAAATGTCTGTTCCATACGATGAAATATGCAGGTGTGGGAAATGCAAGATATGAAGTATTATAGCTCAAATTTATTACATATATAGACAGCTCAGCTCAGAGCTGGCGACGCATCTGTCTGTCGACGTCAGATAGGACTAGGGTTGCCACCCTTACTTTATATTTTATGAGAGTAATAAAGTACGCGAAATTACTTTATTTTGCATAATCTGGGATTCAAAAAAACTTGGTCCTAAGCATTTATGTGTGAAACAATTATTACTTTATTTAGGTGGTAAAATATTTAGATTTGGTGTCCCTTTTTTTGCTTGTCAAAGTGGAGAGACAGAGGTGGCATTTTTGTTATTTATTAATTTATTTTTATTTCCGCGGCTATACCCGCTTCAGTCATGTCTACCACGGTAATGATATCCTATGTATTAATCCAGGTCATACACAATCAGTGTGCCAAACTTTAGCAAAATCCGACCAGTACTTTTTGTGTAAAAGAGTAACATACACACATAGATTCCATTCCCATCATTCCCTCATACATACACATTTGTAATATCAGTATTATTTGATTTCATGGACTTAAGTCTTTCTTTGAGTCCAAAACTTAGCTACCTATACTTTAAGTCAATATTGAGTGTTTTGAAGGAATATGACCAAATTAATTGAGCAGTTGATAGCCTAATGGTTGAAACTCGACCTCTCAATCCGGGGTTCGAATCCCAAGCACGCACCAATTATTCTTCTAAAATTAGGAATTATTTATCACTGCTTTACGATGAAGGAAAACATCGTGAGGAAATCTGAATATCTGAAAGTTCTCTAAAAAAGAGTTGTCAAGGATGTGTGAAGTCTACCAATTCGCACTTGGCCAGCGCGGTGGACTATGGCCTAAACCTCTCTCATCTTGAGAGGAGACCCGTACCCAGCAGTGGGGGAATAATGGATTGATGATGATGAATTAATCGTGTTCCTCTTCATCTAAACATAAAGTAAAACAACCACTTCAATTATAAATTTATATTTTGTAAATCACAAACAAGTTGTAATTTATTCTTGCCGCAGTGCCATTGCTGTCATTTGCATATTTTAAATTTCTTCTGGAATAATTATGATGATTACTTGCTGAGAAGAAATGTAAACGGCAACTAAAGAGTCTTTTAAATAATTTTACATATACCGAAGTGAATTACATTTTATTATTAGGATTTTTTAATTTTGATAAATCGTATGCATACTTTTTGAATTATGAAAAAGTTTAAACCTTGTCTTTAGATTGTTATTTTTGAGCTTTGGACAGACGAAACGTTTGAAAGAGCCAACGAATGGGCAGAGAGCTACTCACGAGCTACGCACATGCTCGTACCTCGGCCAGCGAATTAGCCTAGCTATTCAACCGGGAAATGTTGCCAGCATTATGGGGTCACATCCTAGGTTTAGTTATTTCGGTGCAGCTTTTTAGTTTTCCGTACCCACCCCAAGGATGAAAACGGCCCTCTATTACTAAGAATCAGCTGGGGGGCTCCTATACAACAAACGTAATTGATATTTTCGATATCAATAACGGTAATACATAGACGCTTGAAATATTCACAGAATATTTTGTAATATATTCACTTTCAAATAAATAAGTAAATTAAAATAAAAAGTGTGTGTCAGCTACAACGCACGACTGGAGTTGACTCCTTAGGTACGATTGTCTAAACAGATGCAACAAATTTAAATTAGTTTCAATTGTTGTAAACAGGGCCATCTATGCGACGGGTGAGAAAACTTGAAGTATTATTCAGTTGTTGTAAACAGCGCCATGTAAGCGACAGATGAAAAAGGGAAAGGTGCGTACAATAGGCCAACAACGTAACGAGGTTATTCGATCACTAGATTTTGCTCCTCATATTTTTCTCATACCGGGCGCCTTATATGAAAATCGATTCTTAAGGCATTGGAGTTTACCAATAAATATTAATATTTTTTCCACAGTCATTTTCAAGTTAATACATTTTAGCAACCGTTATAACATACACTTATCACATTTCAGAAAGAAATACCTACTACCTACTGTAGTGGTGGTACAGTTTCAATTCTGCAGCGTATAGAGAATTTAATATAGCTGGAATCAACTGAGTTATTTGAGGCAATGTTACAACACAACACGCTGTTGTGGCTATGCAATATTGTCAGAGAATCTAAAAACTGGGAATTATGTTGAATGAACTGTTTCAGGTTGTAGGCGTCTGTTCTTGTTGTTTCATGTACATATAGTACTCTCATGAGGGAATTCTAGTATGGACTTATGATGTGACATAATTTCTAAGCTCGTTTTCGTGTGCTTTCAAAGAAAAAAAAAGAATTACTGATACAACACTTAACTGGAAATTGCTTAGATTAATATAGAATCAATCTAGTGCCCTAATAAATGTCCATTCATTAATAAACAACATTAAATGTAACATACATAAATATAACATTAAAATAGAAAATGTTCATTTTATGCTAAAATGCTAAAATTCTAAAAACGGTTCCTACTAAAACTGTTGATAGATTAAAATTAATTAAAAATAATATCTATTGTAAGTTATTAAAAAAAGTAATCACACAATTACTTCCAAATCTTAGAAAAAAAAATCTTAAACGTTAATTATTAATGTTTGACTTGGATCAAAAATATTAAAAACGTTATTCTTATTTAAAAAAATAGATCATAAAATCTAGTTAAAAATTATACTAATATTTCCCGCCATTTTTAGCTGTATGCCTATTTGTAACTGACAATATATTTTTGTAACAAAACAAACATAAGCAAATATATTTTTAATATTCGACCTTACAACATGGTAAGAAAACATTATGTAAGATTATTCATTTCATAACTTCCTTCGAAATTCACATTTTGCCTGGCTACGTGACCGCCATATTGGAATGCAACGTATTTCAAATTTCGAACGAGAATATCCACTATGACGCAAGAGGAAATCCATTGTGAATTATTACAATACATATTGGTTCCCATTTTCTTTATTGTCACATATTGCAGCATCGAAATCGTTTTTGGATGGAATGTAAACTATTTTAGGTATGTTGCTCATATTTCGTGTAGTTTTTTTTTCCCTTTTTGTTAGTAAGTACGTAGGTAGGGACTTTGTAAAGTGGTAAAATTGGAGAGTGTATACATATTATGTCTATCACATGCTTTAAAGCTAGTAACATTATTAAATATATTAAAAAAGACTGTTTAAAAACTATTTATTTATTTATTTTATTTGTCACACCAACAAGATATACACTACAAACTTTTTAAGAGTAGGCAATAAATAATTTAGTGCTAAGTGATACCTCTTTTATAGGTGTCATGAACAATCAATCTACATGAACATGAACATTGATTTCCTGCAGTTTCAGGTAATTGTTTTACAGCAGTTGTTTTTTTTGTTTTTGTAATAATATATTGGCCGTACTGAAAGAACTGTCTCTGAACGTACCGGACAATTACGTGTAGCGGCGGCGACGGCCGCAGTTGTTAGCGGTACCAAAAGGGCGAACTAATATTCTCATTAAATCGCCCTTCACGCGCATTTTGAATACTTTAAATATTATTGCTCAAAGGATCGATTTGTTCACCTGTTCTCTGAATGAATTCACAGATGTGACGTTGCATGTATTGTTTTATATATAAGTCAAATTAAGGACTATTTTTGGGTAACCGCATTACCGCATTGAGGAAATTTGTTATGGTAGTGTGTTCTATGTAATAAAATAAAAAAATAAATAAATATTTAATTTAACGCTTTTGATGAGTATTCGTCAAAAAAGTAACATAAAAGTTTTATAATATGTATAATTATATATTGTAACCTTTTTTTCCCATTTAGAAGCGCCATTTTTTTTATTATATAGTCTATGTCACTACGTGTGACGATTCCAATGATACATTTTAAATGTCACAATGGTGCGTGCCAAAGTAATGCAAATACATGTAACATACGATCGAAATAATTCACCCTCCTGACGCAGTCGTAATTACTGCTTGTGACTTCTTAATTGCGTGACGGCTTTAAGCTCTAGGACCACATGTTGGTTGGTACACTTTAACCTTTGAAAACATTATAATAGTAGTAA
>MOOZ01000254.1:604863-616785 GCA_002930495.1 Cecropterus lyciades
ACCATCAGGCCTGTTCGTGATTAAAATATCACGCTTCATACACGCCATATTTGAGTTACCAACAGAATAGATAATTAAGTGTAAATACTACTTATAATTATATAATTATATACTATATATGATTACATTCTGTAGATACTGAATTTTACAAAGTCTAACGCCGGCGTCCCTACTTTTTGCTTTAGAAGCGAGTATAGCGTAACAAGATTTTTTTAAAGATGGTAACATTCATCAATGACAACAGTATGAGGAAAAAATATTTTTATAATCTGTTAATGATTCGAGGAAGTCTTGGCTTGGCTACGGGCGCGAATGATTAAAGTTAGGCTTAAAAGCGCCAAGCTAAAGCCGTAAAATAGTTTTAATTTTAATTTTAAATAATAATTAGAAAGTCTTGAATTCTTCCAAATTTAATTATTATTTCTGACTAAGACCGACAATACAGACACTCTAAACTCAATCAGCTATTTATCGCTGTTTTGACCTATAACAGTATATACAAACACTTAACAACAAGTAAAAATGCAACATTGTGCGAATAAATCATGTCTATTCATCGACCATTTTTCCAGTTTTTAGGACATAAACGTACGTAAGCTATTTATAACTTTAAAGATATAAACGTGCCTATTCACATATAATGTGACTTACAAAAGACGAAGAAGCTTACACTCGACTTCTAAAGTGTCTCAGAAACATTTAATTACTTTAAAATAATTAACAACGTAGGTGTAAATTCATTTCAAGTTCACATCCTCACGTTTAATGAGCAAGATGTCTAAGAAGTAATTTAATTATGGCTGTTCGTGCTGCTCCTTCCGCGTAGGGAGTGGGAGGGGGGGGTTGGTCTCCTGTTGTCTTCCTTATCACCAAATTCCCAACCTACGCCTGACGTTGTAAATGTTTAGATAAGACAAAGATCTGAAAAACAGAACACACATCAACGTACCTTTATCAAATAACCTTAATTCGGTCTTGAATAGCACTATTCCCTCTCTCTTGTGAATCTCGTAAAAGGCAAAATCCAGGACATAGGCAGTAAAGACGTTGTAGTATGGTTACCAACACTCATTCCAGGCGCGGTGTCTATTAGCAAACACCCCCATAGGAGGGATTTATCCTGTGGACCTAAAAATCTGATGGGACATCGTTAAAATCCTTTACCTACATTAAACTATCTACTATTAGACACTTAAAGACAATTCAATTTTATTTCCTGCTTCAAACATTTAGTTTCACATTATAATTTATGTAAAACATTCACTGAAAATCGTTATAAATCCGCTTCTTTATAAACGCACCTCGTCGTTAACAGACCCTTTACATCGGTTTGGGTGCAAATGAATTCGCCATTATACGCTAATCGGTTTTAAATGGTTTTCACTAAGCCAGTCATGCCTCGCTTTTTGGTAAACTGTCATTAATCCGTGTAAAGGAATTGTTGTATAACTGATTAATTCCTGCGACGATTTTTATTATAAAGTAGCAAATAAGTAGGTATACAGCGCACTCATTGGCGTATTCTAAGTCGATATGTATTGTGTCCGGACCCATTCTTAGATCTTTGCTAAAAGAGATGCTGTGCTATAAGAAAAGAAGAAGTCTTTAATCAAGAAGCGTTATTTGTTTTTTTTTGTCGACAATTTTTGAAATCCATCAATCCATTTATTCTGGAATTCCCTTTATCTTAGAGTAAGAAATGGAGGATGGGGTATCAGTAATCACTGCCGCCCTAGGACATTTATGATCGACCACAGATAGTACCAGAGATCTCGACATATGAAGTCGGGCACAGATGTAATGACATCTATGTAAAGTGGCATTGCACTAAGTTGGACATTCCGACCCTCCCCGGTATCTCCTATAGGGCTTTACCTTTCAAACTATAATAAGGCAGTTGTTAACACTGCTTTACTGCGTGAGGCTGAAATAGTCGAACTATGAACCTTTTATTTTTTATAAATAAATGAAAGATAGATCTCTAATCTATAATTCTCTTCGTGGTCTGGGTGTTAAACACGCATCATTGTTTTTGATCTATAGTGACCAAAACACTGTAGTAGTAGCACACAAATACAAATAGTCGTATCTCGTACTTTATACGTAAACACGAAAACATTCGCAAACTTTTGAAATATTTCAACAACTTCTGTTAAAAGCTTCGTTCGTAAAATTGTCCATTTGAATAATTGAGGGCTGAACTTTATACTTAGTCCGCCACAAGGATATTCTATCAGGCAAAAGTATTCATTCCTTATTTTTAGATGACATTTATGGATGATTCATTATATTATTAAAAAAACTCTTTAAAGTAAATGAAACAATAATGATTATTTCACACTTTACGAACGTACGAATTTTAACTTATCTACCTACTTAATATTTTAATAATACAGTATTTTTAAGTATGTAATCTGTATGAGTTAGATAAGTCATCCTTGTCCCTGTAACTCAGGCCCAGAATAGTGCTTATGGTGTCCTGCCTGTCGCAAGACGCGAATAAAAGGAAGGGATTAAAATCTTGGGGTCGCTGCTAACGGCCAAAGTAGGAGCTCAAACCGTCCAGCCAGCAATCCCAAGAAAAACAGTAGTAAAAACGTGTGGCCATATACCACCGAAGAGATTTTTTCCGTTGTGACAAGAAGACGCCTTCCATTAGAGATCCTTAAGGAGATCGCTAATTGTATTGCGCTAAATTTAACTCAGTTTAACTGGTTTGCGCGTAGTAGTCAACCGAAAAAGTGGCTATATTAGCTCGAAAACTGGCTATATTCTACTGTATACTAAAAACATAACATTTAGGTAAATTATTTATTTCTCAGAATCTACCGTCATCTCTAAAAACACTCGTACTTCCCTTAAAAGTTTTTGAACTAAATCTTCTTCGTGTGACCAAATTTCTTTTGCTATACCCGACATTACTGCTTGAATGTATTTCCCTATTTTTCTATCCGATTCTAACCAATCGTAGAAATGATTCAGGAAGTTTATAAACGGATCTTTGCGCTCACTAAATAAATGATCCAAATCAGAGAGGATGACATGAGCCAATAATATGTCATGTGCGACATCTATACCATTATTTGTTTCTATAATTTCTAATCTTACGTCAACAGTCTTTTGAACCGATAACATTAAATCTTTTGTTGGTGTTCCGTTGGTATATACCATGTCATATAGTATCAATTGAAATTCATGCGCTGTTGCTTCATTTAAATGGTTGTTAAATGAGCTGTCGGATAGAGATTCGTAAAAATACTTTAAGAACATGCGTATCCTATCTTCTGGCAAGGTCTTGAAGTGAATTAGAATCTTACCAAGTGCTCTTGTGCATTCATATGATTTTGAACAAATCTTAAAATCAGCACATAATTTTATTTCATACTTCCGTTCTATAAACGTAGTAGCAATTATTATTTTATGAGTCAACTCCGTTTTTGATTTGCTTTTATCTTCTGTAATTTCATTAACTTTTGGAGTAAACACTTCTAACATTTCTTGAAACCTCGCATTGATTTTCTTTACTGTCTGTATCCAGTAGTACACTTCGTTATCATCTTCAACTTTACCGTTTGCATCTTCGAGAATATTTTTAATATATTCCAGATTATATTTCAATTGTTCCTCGTAACTTTCATCGCTAAAATCAGTATGTGAGTCGTTCAAAATGTTTCTTATCGCTTTGGCTAGTATTACAATGTACTCATCGACGAAATGCTGTAGCTTATCATGGCAGAATTCCATATCTTTGCATAGCTGAGTTGAGCGTACAAGAAATATTATTGAATCTTCAATCGGGGCAGGCATCAACGATCGTCTGCCATTCAGGACATTTCTTTCTAAGTAGTATGATAAACTTTCTATAACATCTTTACCAAGGCTAACACTTCCCTGCATGTTCACTTTTACACCACTGACGATACATGTTATTGCTGGAATAAAAATATTGTAAACAAAAGTAATTATATTGAAGTCTCAATGATGTACAAAAATTTCTAAATATGTATTAAAACATCAAAATTCTATTTCTTTGAAGTTTACATTTTTACATTAAGAGGTCTTACATTAGTTGAACTGCTTATTTGTATTCATTAACCTACCTTTCTTTTAGTTTCTGTTAAAGGCAGGAATTCAATACAAGATTTTTTTTCCAATAAATAGGGCATAGTAGATAGCTTTGTTATACGAATATATTTGATTAAATTTTGGTGTCTTGTATAAGATATTCAACTTCGCCATATACTTCGCTTAAAAATAAATAAATGGAAAACAGATCTCACCTTCTACACAAAGAAAGAGATTAACATAATACATAGTAGGAATAAAATATTTTTATGTCAGTGTATAAAATATACGTTTTATTTTTGAGAATCCATAAAAATTTAACGATATATTTTTATTACTTGCTGAAAGTAGATAATTTTAAGTTATGGCTTGTGTGGATCCATTCTACTCGATAGAATATTTAAACTTGGCTTGACTAAAAATAATTAAATAGATAAGATACTACATAAGAACCTATTACCGTCGATATGCTTATTATGCTTTGTAAGTGTAACGGTACCTTTACGCTTATCTCTTGACAGTTTTATTGACATCGTTGACCATGAATTTTGCGCGAATCATCGATACTAAGTTGTTGATTTAATTTATAAATGGCATTCCTAACATTTTCAATTCACAAAATTTTCACAGTTTATTTTGTTTAGTGTATATCTTACAAAATTTATATAAAAATCCAGTATTTCTTTAGTAATGAAATAGCAATATTCTCTGCGCCTGTTTGCTGTTTATTCTTTCGTAATACGAGATACTAACGCCATCTAGGAGGTAAGTGGTTAAGTAATTTAATGTAATAAATATTGTACTCATAAAAACTAATACTAATACGCGAAAAACTAAAAAATTTAAAATAGTATTTCATGTTTTAGTACTAATGTACTTGTAGTAGCATATTTAATTTACCTCGAGTTTCACTATAATATTTATTTTTTTATCTGTTCCAAGTTTTTTAATCTGTGGTTGCGTTGGGTTTGACAGTTGTTTCCCACTCCTGTCCGGATCTGTCTTTTTGTTTCGGCCATTTTTGCCGAAAGACTTGTGTTCTGTTTGGGTCACGTATCCTTGCGTGGCCTTTAGATCACAGATTTAAAGTTCAATCAAGATGGTGCAGAAGAAGGTAAAAGCCATGTGCGTTTAGTTAATTATTATATTTTCAGTGTGAAATAGTTATTTGTGAATTTTGTTGTGAACTTCGTCGACTCTATGTGCGCGATGGTGGTTGTTGTTTTTCGTCATAAAACGTAAATACCACTACATATTACTGAAGCAAATTAGTTCAAAAGCGTGTTTGACCTAAGTTTTACAATATTCTTTTATCTAAAACTTTACTAGTAGTAAATATTAAATATAACCTCTCAATATAAACCATGATGTTAACTTTGGAATGATAGCCGTGATTACAACTCATTATCACCAAGATCTCTGATGTTAAATTGAAATATCTATTAATTCCCTTCATCTAGGATTATTTCTGATGTTTTATTACCTTTTAGCCGAAGAAGAAGGTGGGGAAAAAGGTAGCGGCCGCTCCTTTGGTCGTTAAGAAAGTGGAACCGAAGAAGATTGTGAACCCACTCTTCGAAAAGAGAACAAAGAACTTTGCTATTGGTAAGTAACTTAATTTGCATGTATATAGTTTGTTTTGATACTATTTGGACCAATATGATGTAAAACTTTTGACCCGAAACTCCATGTGGGTTACAATATCGAGCTTTTTAACACTGATTGGTCCTTATTATCATTATATCATGGAATTGCGATAGAATTAATTTAGCCACGTTTAAATCTAGTTTATATTCATTGGTGCAATGTGATAATTTTCACTGTTAGCCCAGTGGAACGATTGTTTTAAACTTTGGTGAGAAGACATCACGTTGGGTTAGGTTAATGAAGTTACAAATTAATGATTTACTCATACAGGGAAACAAGGTCACTCCCAAAACGGTTTGTTAAGCGTGGTGGGAACGGCTTTAGTAGTGTGAAAGATCCATGCCCAGCAATTGAACAGAAATAATGATTTAAGTCCTAAGAGTTCTGCAGTGCTCACTGTTCGACCAAGAGACTTTAATTTGAACTCGTAATCAAACTCAAAACGAGTTTATTAACAAGTTTGTTATTTGTATAGAGATTGATGTTATCTATTATATTATGTTAAAAAATTGAAATTTAAATGGCTATAAAATACACATTCGCACTACAATGAGGACAAAATATAATCAGTCACAAGTAGTGTCTATTGTAATTTCAGTATTGGGTTAGTACATCTACATATAACTTCCAGGCCAGGACATCCAGCCCACACGTGACCTGTCTCGTTTTGTGCGATGGCCCAAGTACATCCGCATCCAGCGGCAAAAGGCGGTGCTCCAGCGCAGGTTGAAGGTGCCCCCACCAATCAACCAGTTCACCCAAACCCTGGACAAGACTACAGGTATCTAAAAGCTTGCATTTTAAAACTAGTTTAATTTTAAATGCAACAAAACCAAATACAAATGAAAACTGCTTTCAAGTTCATGAATTTTTTTGGATTATTTCCTTTAATAAGTAATTTATTTATTTTTTTTTCATTTTGTATGTTAAAAAAAAACCAACAAACTCTTTTCACACTCATATCCCCACATTAGGATTTTCTCTTGTGTTGTGGGTACCATGGACACATAAAGACGAATACACAAACACCCAGACCCAGAACAGAAACCTAAACTCTTCATTCAGATGTCTGTCTAGCCGGGGATCGAACCTGGGACCCACTGCGTGTCAGACCAGTATGGTGACGGCTCCACCATGCTGGTTGTCACACGGTTAATGGATTATTTACCAACATTAAACATTTAGT
The DNA here is from genome assembly GCA_002930495.1 of Cecropterus lyciades. NCBI lineage: Eukaryota > Metazoa > Arthropoda > Insecta > Lepidoptera > Hesperiidae > Cecropterus > Cecropterus lyciades. The sequence continues at coordinate 611,762 of MOOZ01000254.1, forward strand.
TCAGAACTGATGTTTCTAATTGCTTGGTTTTTTTTTTGTCTTGTTTCTCAATTCTTACACACCTTTGTCTGAAATTACATATATTTAAGAGGATATTTAACTTTATGATTAGTTGTACTACTGTTATTTAAACATTTGCTTTTAAATTCGTTTTTAAGATTTTTTTTTTTTTTTCATATATATACTACAAAATTTATCATTTTCAACTATTTGTCATTATCAAGTTTTATAATATGCCCCAGAATGATTTCTCACCTAAATGATGATTTCCAAATGCAACTATGAATCACTATGATTATCAAAAAAATATACGAGCTTTTTAACTCTGAATTTTTTCTACATTAATGACATTGTTTTTTTCTTCAATGGCTGTTGTAGTAAAAAGTTTATAACATTCCTTACAGCGAAAGGATTATTCAAGATCCTTGAGAAATACAGGCCTGAGACTGAGGCAGTTAGGAAAGAGCGCCTAAGGAAAGCTGCTGAAGCTAAGGTCAGTAAAATATTTATTAGTTTATTTATTGGGTAAAGTCACTGGTTCAATCAGGATTTTCGTTGGTTCGTTTTGTTCGAGCTGGATATGCTAGACTTTCAAAGAATTTGATGAGGACTGGTTATAGAGGAAGGCATGTTTAATATTTTGAGGGCATTAGGTCTTACAAAATCTTAGGGATTGTGGCGCTTAGTCCTCTCAGTCGGTGAGTAAAGTGATTTGATTATGTATTTTAATAAGTATACTTTACATTTTTATACTAACCTGATTTTAAGTTATATTATAAAATCATCTTCTTGTACTTCTGTGTATTGGATTTTACTGTAAATTATCTATGTATGAGAAAGTGTTTTAGTGTATCTTTTGTTATTTAAATCTTACTAAGGTATAAATTTGTAATTTATAGTTTGTTGTAATATTTTGTTTTGGTATTTAGGCAAGGTTAGGTGCTCAAGTTTGATATTTGTTTCTAAATTACTTAAACTTGTTATGTACCTATATTAATTAAATTAAACATTGTCATTTTAATTGGCTAATAAGTTATGCAATGTCAAAAAATAACATAATTTAGTAGTAGTAGTAGTAGTAGTAATTACATTAATATTGTCTATAAAGAAACAATTTAAAAATAATACCTAATTAAGTGATGCATAAAATTAAATATCAGAAGGCCATGAAGACCTCTAACCACCAAGATCTCTGATAATCTTTCCACTTATAGGATCTATACCACATCTATCCCAACCACATAATAATAAAATTTATTTTCATTTTTGTTTACAGGTCGCCAAGAAAGATGAGCCTCCACCAAAGAGGCCGAACACAATCCGGTCAGGCACAAACACGGTGACCAAGCTGGTTGAGAAGAAGAAGGCTCAGCTTGTAGTCATCGCCCATGACGTTGATCCTATCGAGGTTTGTCCCCGACTTATTAACTGCCAATTTGTTGACTTTAATGAGGGATCACACATTTTCCATAATTTGTAATGGCATGAAGAAGAATTTTTTGAATGTATCCAGTCTGGCTTCTATTGTCGCCTTGAATCTGTGTGACAGGGCAGTCAGCATATTGGTCTAGCGCGCTATGGGTTCAGCTATCTGAATGATGAATTTATATTTACTGTTCTGGCTCTGGGTGTTTTTTTGTTGTCTTGTACGTGTCCCTGGCATCCACAGCACAGGAGAAAATCCTCATGTGGGGTTATGAGTGTAGATAGCAGTAATGTTCAACTTTGAAGATATATCATATGATTCCCTTTACTTTCATACTTAATGGTTTAATGTGTGTGAGACTTCTTAGCTTTCTAGTTTTTATGTAGCTCTTCTTATGTAAGGAATGTCGATTTCTGTTTTCATATTCCACCCTGGATATTTGTTACTAAGTAGAAGTTGTAAAGTAGTTTAAATGTGATTTTTATCATAAGATGGCAATGATGTAAGAATTTCTTCACCTGATGCTGTGGATACAAATAAAACAAATCCACAGACTGTATGAAGACAATTGACTCTGAGCCATTTTGTTCATACTTCAGAATAATGTAGAGTGAAAACTGCCACTGATTTTTGGTAAATAACATCAACAATTTTAATGGCTGCAATTCTTTTTCTATCTTATCGTTGGGTATGGCCATCTATCAAACTGCTCTAATTGGATGTGCTGAAAAAGGCAAAGATTACCTTAACAACATCATTAACACCAAGGGTTTTATGTATACCCTTTGAAGCATGGAACTCATTGCTCATTTATGTAGATAAGTTAGAATACAAGTATGCCATGTTCACCCATGTTTGTTTAAATGTATAGGTATATATATTGTATGCACATACAATGTTGATGATATTTTTCTCTTTTTCCAGCTGGTACTCTTCCTGCCCGCCCTCTGCCGTAAGATGGGCGTGCCCTACTGCATCGTGAAGGGCAAGTCCCGTCTGGGAGCCCTTGTACACCGCAAGACCTGCACATGCTTAGCTCTTACACATGTTAGTATTGTTTTTTGATGAAATGATATAGGGTTGTCATATTTATGGAAGAAGCATATAGTGATGATTTATTTGCTATCTGAATGCCATGAGGATAGCATATCTACCACCAATATAGATTTATCTGAGTATGTCTTCGTCCATATGTTATGACTGACAAATGTTACGTTAAATAAAAAAAAAAATACAAAAAAAATAATTATTATTTTGTGTTTAAATGTTAGCCTACTGAGAGTCATAATACGGTTGTCAGGTAATTTTTTATTGCGGTAATAGGGAAAGAAAAGTTTGAAAAAATGACATTATTATATACCATTGTCTAGACCGCTTATATCATCACATACTAAGTCACATTAATTCCAATGATACATTTTTTTAACTAGATTCTAAGCAATCAACTGATATTCTCGGATTGCATCTACAATCACTCATACAAGTGACAGTATTAGCATATTGTTTTGTTATATAAGATAATATTATGAACTAGCAAATAATTTAAGTAATCAGTCAATACGTAATGATTGGTAAAGTAAGCGCTGAATTTTAAGAAAAATATTGCTTTTGAACCCAAATCGTAGATGTCAATATCAAAAACCATGACCCTTTTAACCCAAACTGGAGATTAATATCAATCACATCGTTTTTAGGTTGAATCCGGCGACCGCGCCGCGTTCTCGAAGGTGGTGGAGGCTATCCGCACCAACTTCAACGAGCGGTATGAAGAACTCCGCCGACACTGGGGCGGTGGTGCGCTCGGAAACAAGTCCAACGCTCGCATCGCTAAGCTCGAGAAGGCGAAGGCCCGTGAATTGGCGCAGAAGCAGGGCTGAGCTAATAAACTTTAATGTCTATTTGATTGTTTCATTTCGTTAATGTAAATCCATTGGAGGTGGAATGAGATGTGGAATAAACTTTCGAGGTATTCCAGGAGCGCTATGACATGCGCTCTTCAAAAAAGGTACGAAAAGAGCTCTTCTTCAAAGCCAGCGAAACTGGCGATCTGTGGTGTTGCAAATGTCCATAGGCTGAGTGAATATTCCATCAAGTCACCGGTCTGCCTTAATGCCAGGTGTAAGTATAAAACGGTACCACCTCCACACGTACGGAAGGATACTTCGTAGTTTGACTCGAGATGCCACTGTCAAAGGAGCTGCTATGCTTTGGCGCGAACAATTAGGTTACAGGCTAAATGCCTCACTGAAATGGCCAAACTACGAGCATAATTATGCAACAATCTGAAGTTCAATTTGCGAAATGTCCAGAATTTTCTCAGAAATTTCCTTTTATAACTTCAGAACTTCTCATTGTAACATAACCTTGCACATCTTGTTGAACGGCTTGTCAGTTTGTGGAACGCCCACAGACTCGTTAGCCGAACCTGTTTAAGTTTTAATCTCCAGGTTTTGAGCATAGCATAGCGGATTTGTAGGTATGCTAAGTCACTACAAAAATGTTGCATTTAAATTGATAATCTAAATTCCTATTGAACAGGTTATGTACAGGACAAATAGGAATGCCTATAATATCAGTAATTCAGAAAAAATTACGTAATTGTAACAAATAAGTATTCACGCACATTTATTAAATAAACTTTGACATTTCCGTGACAGCGCCATCTATGTATTAGTACGTGTTATTCCTAGTTATAGTTAGCATACATTTACTTAACGTACAATTTTACAGATGTCGCTAATTTTTATCTGATGATATTCTGTGTATCTCGTATGAGGGTCAACCTACGAAAAAGATGCAAAATGCATTGCTGTAAAGTAGCTTTGTTTTTGTAATTTATCTTTGAAAGCCTATTACATAATTTACCGATTAGTGGTAAGTCGTAAATGAACGGTATTTCCAGCGCCACACCTTTTTCTAGTATGAAGCAGTTTTGCGTTGCGTGGAAAGGTGAATACCTGCCAACTTAGTTCATACATCTTAGTTCTCAGGAATGGCATGTGTTTTGCTTCAACTGAAGGTAGATTCTGTTCTATGTGGGGCTCACATGTGACAGATGATCTCTAATGAACGATGGACGATGTCTCTGGGATTCAGTGAAAAATTCTATCAAGAACACTCAAAGAAACATAAATGATATTTATATAACTTCATCTAACGGAAATCTAACGCTACGAACTACGAGTGTTACGCACGCGGCTTAGTAGATGTGCATTTTTCGCCATAACTTTGAGCTGAGTCGAGACCGTTTCAGAGTTAATGAGTTCCTTTACACGCGACGCCGCGTCTGCCCGGCGGCAACTCGAAATTACTGCCTTTCATCTATGCATAATTTACATCCTGCCTACAAATTATTCTACTTTATTTTTGTATTTTAAACCTAGGTAGGGTACAGAGGCTTAGATTTAAGTAGATGCGAACTGAAGCGTAACTAAATAACACCATAGAATTTACCGTGGTATTTCCAAGTTATGATACTGGTCTCACATGTTACAGGTCTGGTGCTTTTTGATAGAGTAAGTAGGTACCTATTATTCCCGCCTGGGTAAAAAAAAAATGCAAAATTATGTCTTTGTGTTCTTATTTTATATTTTTTATC
>MOOZ01000254.1:633107-650495 GCA_002930495.1 Cecropterus lyciades
ACAGCAGTGTTATGCGCTGTTGTGTTCTGGTTTGAAGGGTGTGGTAAGGAGGAAATACTTTTCCGAGGCATATCATCTTAGTCCTCAGGGGTAGCAACGCATCTATGGTTAACCTTGGGTGAGACTTTGATCTTACGTAGGGTTCATTACAGATGTCTATGGACAGCAGTAGCCACATACGATTAGATGGGCCGCATGCTCGTTTGCTACTTCTATAGTAGCAAACGTTAAGTTGAAGTTTTTTTAAATCTTTTCGCGAGACATTGCTGTCTTAGATATGCAAAAGTTAAAAGATTTAACTTCGTCACCCGTGGGTCATTATTGTCCCACTGGTGGGCACGGGTCTCGGATCAGAAAGAGAGAGTATTAGGTCATGGTATACCGCGCTTAGCCAATTTGAATTGGTAGACTTCACTCACCTTTGTCTTTTTTTAAGAATTCTCACGTGTGTAGCTTTCTTCTCGATGTTTTCCTTCATCGTAATGCAGTGGTTATTAATTTCTCATAAAAACATTATTTTTATGAACCTCGAATCCTCGATTGATGTGGAAATTGACATCGTTGAAATTGGACCTCACAGAGGTCCAATTAGAGTCCAATGAGGTTTAATCTAGCAATTAATAATTTTTACACGATTTTCAAAAAGTACTCGCGTTATATATTTTTATACATATGCATCGGCACAAGACATTTTCCTGTTTGTGGTTTTAAATTCCAAACGAAATAAAATTAAACGAAATCAAACCTCAACTTCATTAGCTCTAAACTATTTAGTATTATTAAAACACACTTAAAATTTGATGCGTAACGTACTAGCATTGAACATAACTCAGACCAAATCCAGGACTTCATTAGCCCCGATCTGCTATTGTTAGTATACTGTCCATAATGGTGTAAACAATGAGCTTGATTGCGTCTCTATTATATTCCTACCAACAATTTGCTGGACCGAAATGTCTATTCCAATGAATAATCATAACACGTTTCAATTCGGGATTTATGACAAGAATACAGAAGTAAGTAATTTTACTGGTATTTTGGATCATTTGGGAAATCTAAGATTCAAACATTTATGTATAGTACATACAGGTGCAACGAACCGTGGTTTGACTAGGTCTTTTACTCTTCGCAGCGCCAAGGAGGAATATTGGTTTTAATGAATTGAAGTTGTAAGCTTCAATTTCTTGTTGAAATCTCTTTAATAAGACAGTTCTCCTATTTGCAGGTGAACATATGTACATGTTTACTGCAATTGAGAACTAAAATGGAACATCCCCTAGTCTTCTCTAGTATATCAGGTATTACAGTTTTCTTTTTATAATACGGAATTAGCAAACGAGCATGCAGTCTATCTGATAGTAAGTAGCCACTGCCGCCCATGGATATCTGTAATCAACCCCAGATATGATCAAAGTCTTATCTGCAGTTAGTCACAGATGCGTTGTTATCCCTGAGGACGAAGTTGGAACGCCGGGGATAAGTATATTTCCCATATCACACCCTCAGATCAGAACACCGCTATTACTAGGCAGAAATAGATATTATGGTGATGCTTCCGTAGTCGAACCACAAAGAGTTCTACCAATCTGTGACTTACCGCACCCTTTTTATCAGTATTCTACGATATTATAGGAACACTGCTTTATAATACACTGCTATGCGATTAAGAAGTACTAGTCAAAGACAGATATAGGTGTGGCATATCTTTTATCATATAACTCACATATAAAGCATACATAGACTATATCGGTACCTGCTTTTAAAATGTTTATTTTAAACTCGTTAAAGAGCTTCACACGTAGATGTCAGTTAATGGAAAAACCTTTTAGCGGAAAGACAGTTTAACGTCATACTCGCTTCCATTAGGCGTTGAACAGTACCAAGTTATAGGTTCCATTGTGGGGCACACCAGTTTAAACTTTGCGAAAATATTGATAAAAGAAATAAAGTGCGGGACGGATCTTTTAGGTTTAACAGCGTTTCGGGGTGAGAACTAAGCTGATCGAACTTATTAGTTGTATTACTTATAAATATTTGTTTTCGTTTTTTTTTTACAATATTAACTGCATGCTTTGGCTACATTAATGTAGCCAAAGCATGCACTTAATATGTTATCAATCCCAGATAAGATGAGAGTCTTGCCTGAGATTGGCCACAAATGCGTTACTGGGGACTAAGTAGGTATTCCTCGGATACGTATGACTTCCTTACTACACTATATAGATTAAAACAGTAGCACTTCATTATAATAAGGCAGAAATTGGTGTGGTGATGCTTTCGGAGTGGAACCACAAAGAGTTCTATAACCTTATTAAAAATATAACTAAAATTGTGTATTGCGTTTTTTTCAACCTATGAACTTAAGTTTATTATAATGTTATTGAAAAATTACACCGTATAAATTGAGTACATTTATACGTTTTTTTATTGTCACGCATGTTTATGTTCGCTTGCCTGTCCCTCCCGCACGCGTGATTTCACGCCCAGACTCCACGTTTCGCGGCGTGTCATGTGAAAAGTATCTATAAAATGTTGGGATACGAGAGCACAAACACGCCTGAGAGTGAAAAATCGTATGCCTTAATAAACATTATTAAGGAAAACGATTTTTACAAGTTACATTTTTCGGCAAGCAAGGGATAGGTCGTTTAAGTTTTTATACCCATACATGCACCCAATTTCTTGCTTGCAGACGTTGCGCTAGTATATACTTAGTACAGTTGTAACATAGTTTGAGTGTTGTAATTTTTCTATTGTTCTATGATATTTAATATGTAAGACTTGACGAATTCTACGCCTTATAAACTAACTTATACAGGGTTTAAATTATTCAAGCGGCGGTTTTAGCTATAATTATTTATTTATTTTATTATTCTCAGAATACCGCTCATTTTATAAAATGGGGAGTGTTCTAAACTCAACAAAAATTATGAGCACACTTGGCATACAATTTGCTTTGAAAATCAAACCCCACACTAACAAGTCACATGCATATTATATGAGCACTTTGTTTACTCGCGCGTCGTGCAGTGCTCATGTGTTTGCCACAAAAGGCTGTACGACATGAATTTTCGCTGAAATTGATCACTTAGTTAAAAAATTGTAGAAATTTAACATGACCTGTCGGTCTTGTTTCAAAATGGGACGCACATTTTTTATAAGCATACACAGAACGAAACTGAATAGACGGACGGATGTAGTATCCGAAGATAAAACATTGCTTGATCTGGTCACAAACATTTTATATGAGCAATTTTTTGTACTTAATCGTGTATAGCGTGAATTTTTTGCCAAAAAGGGCTATTCTTTCCACTATACTGCAGGTTTGAAGTATCAAATGCCTAGAAATTAATATATACGCTACTACTTCAGTAATTTTCCATCAGTCAGTTAGCTTTTACAAGCAAAAACACATTTGAACAAGTCTTATCGTAAAAAAAGGAAGTATAAACGGAATCTACGTACAAATAGTTCTGAAGTCAAACCTCGCGCGGACAGGTCACATACATTTTATATGAGCGCATTGTTGACTGGCGGATCATGCTGATCGTATTTTTGCCACAAAAGGCAATTGTTGTTACGGCATGAATTTTTCAGTACAATCGGCTATTGCCACGAAAGGCTATTCTTTATTCGGTATATATTTTTTGGTGAAATTGATCACTAAGTTGTATTGGGTCATACATGAATTGGGAATTCCAGAATTGGGTCATACATTTTTTTATTGGCAATAACACAGAACAGGTTTAAATGTAATTAAAAATTCCAAATAAAGAGTGGACATAACTGAAAAGTGGACATAACTGTGCTGGTCACAAGCATTTTATATGAGCCCATTTTTTATTATTGGATCGTGCAGAACGCGTATTTTTTGCCACGGGAGGCCATTATTGCCACAATAGTGTACGTTTATTTTGAAGTAGCAAATGGCTAGAATTAATATATACGCTACCAGTTAATTTCCATCCATTAGTCGGATTTTGCTAGTAAAAACAGCGATTTGATCGTAAAAAAGAAATAAAAAGCGGAATCTACGTACAAATAGTTCTGAAGTCAAACCACGCGCGGACAGGTCGTATATATTTTATATGAACACATTGTTGACTGGCGGATCATGTTGATCGTATTTTTGCCACAAAAGGCAATTGTTGTTACGGCATGAATTTTTCAGTACAATCGGCTATTGTTGTAAAATATGTTCAAATGTTATTCCACTCAATAAATACAGAAATTTAGGGCACTGGGTTTTTTCGTAACTGTAGAAGCAATTTGAAGGTGGTAGAGCTCTTTGTGGTTCGACTCCGGAAGAACCACCGTCACACTTATTTCTGCCTAATAACAACAGTTTTGTGCGCTATTGTGTTCTGGTCTGAAGGGTCTGGTAAGGGAGACATACTTTTCCGAGGCATTCCATCTTAATCCTCAGGGGTAGCAACGCATCTGTGGCTAACCTTAGGTTAGACTTTGATCTTACCTAGGGTTGATTACAGATGTCCATGAGCGGCAGTAGCTTACCATCAGGTGGGCTGCATGCTCGTTTGCTGCTTCCATCTATACTAATATTATAAAGCTGAAGAGTTTGTTTGTTTGAACGCGCTAATCTCAGGAACTACTGGTCCGATTTGAATGTATTCTTTCGGTGTTAGATAGCCCATTTATTGAGGAAGGCTATAGGCTGTATATTATCGTCGAAACTTACGCGGGTGAATCCGCGGGGCGCAGCTAGTATTATATAAAAAAATGGATAATGTCCATAGAATTAGTGCGACCGTGAGATCTAATTAAATTTAAATTATTTAGGGGCTTTGCTACCAATGATCACTGTCTTTGAAATATAGTCTTATTAAAAAGAAACCAAATATTTCAGATTTGTATTATCTATACATGTACGTAAAGATTTAGGTTAAATATTAATGTACCTGTACAACAACAATGTACAACTAAATAAAATAACTTAATAATAAATATAAATTGTAAATCAATTTCTAAAGGCTAAAACGTTATTTATCACTAGAGTTTTCATTTTAACTGAAAAGTGCCAAATTTGCAGTACTTTTTACTGTTTTTAGTCCAAAATTTCAAGTCTCGTTACAAAGATGGTAACTCTACTTTTTCTTTACGTTTGTAGTTGAAAAATTAAAGTGAGTAAAGTCTTATTACAAAGATTTTACTATATTTTATTTAAATTGAAATACGAGGTATTCTAAGCAGTCGGACTAACGCCAGATTTGTAAGAGCACCTGCTTATAAATTCTGGCGTTGATCAAAGGATCGTCCCAGATTGTGTATATTAAAATGGTTTTGAATCTAAAATATAATCGGTGAAGAGCACTTCGATTTACATTACTATTCTCCTTGAATTATTCTGTGAATTTTGCAACCAATATTGTAGATAATATTATCACTTGAAACCTTTAAAGCATGCGCATTGAGGAGGCCAGATAATTGGCCATTTGCTGAAAATCCCTCTACTAAGCTATAAAAATATGAAGATCCATCAAGGCATGGAAAGAGTTGATACCAAATAGTAGAGTAAGGCAACATATCGTCGTTTAAGTTCTAGCACCGCGTAAGTCATTTTTTGGCGGTAATGAAATTTTAAAAATCATCGTCATTGGAATCCAAATACGCGTCGTTTTGTCCAAACAGAATCAAGATACGACACAATAATACCTTTAAATTATGGAAAAATAAAAGTACAAACTGAAACTTTATTTGCGTCTATGTAAAATTAATCGGTTTTTGTCTCTCCAAAAAATTCCAAAAATGACTTACGCGGTGCTAGAACTTAAACGACGATATATTGTAAAGGTTTTTTTTTAGGGTTCCCCACCCAAAAGGTTAAAACAGGACCCTATTACTAAAACTCCACTGTCCGTCTGTCTGTCACCAGGTCTCTCATGAACCGTTATAGCTAGACAGTTTATTTTTTTACAGATGATATGTTTCTCTTGCCGTAATATCAACAAATTCTAAAAAGAGAATAAAATTAATTCTTAAGGGCTCCGATACATCAAACGTGATTTTGTGCCGTTTTCATAGATAATGGTACGTAAGATCCTACAATTAATTTATTTATCAACGTACTTAAAAATACCAGTACCCGTTGTGATTTGGCGACACTAGCAAAATACCTTAAAAAACAACACTTTGAAGTGTTTTTAGGTATCTCACATGTCTTTTTGTAGTGATTTACCTTCACGTTTCCATCCATCACGCATTACGCGCATTAACACCACCATTCCTCCAAATTTAAAGAACATTCATTAAAAGAACTTCATTTATTCAAACCAATGTGCACTTAACACCATATAAAGTAAATGTAATCTTCCATTCGCGTCCATAAAATATAACTCTAATAATGCTCGAATGGCAAGCAATATGGAATTCATAGTTATTATAATCTCGCTGAAAGCATGACGGGCGTGTTTTATGCATAAAGCCTCTAACACACATTGCGACGTCGTGTCGCGACACGATGTCGTATCGTAGAATTCTATGACGTACGACGTAAACAATCACGTTATAGGTAAGGTAGTGTTGTGTTCGGTATTCTATCATTTAATTTATATCATTCATTTAAACATTGAGTCTACTTATTTTCATGAAAAGGTAGGATAGAAGTGGTCTTAGTGGTTCAACTCCGAGGCATCATGGTCAGTAGCCATCTATCTCTGCCTAACAGCAGTATTAACCACTACGGTATTCTGGTTTGAATGGTATGTCTGATATGATCATACTAATGTGAGGTATACCAACTGTCCTCAGGGTTAGCAATGAGTCTGTGACGACTTAAGATTAAATTCTAATTAATTGCTTTTAATAAGTGCAGTGGGTGCTTATCGTTAAGTGTATGCTCGTTTGTTACTTGTATATTATTAATAAAAAAATACTGAATCCATTGACTTTATTCCACATTTACATTTCCATGACACGAGTGACACGACATCGTTTCGTGACATGATTTTGCGACGTGTCACGACGCGATGTCGTATCATATAAATAAGTTTTAGTGTAACGATTTTTGTCAATAAGCTGAAATATTGGTTTTTGATTCGATGTAACATGGATTTTGTAATTTACTTACTTAATCATTTATTTTATTTCATTAGCTTCTATGTAGAACACTCAAAGTTTCATGCGAGGTCATGTCAAGTATGCCATAAAAATATATAAAGAAGTACATGAAGTATCGAGATTCATTAAGCATCCTAAACTCATAAGTAACATGACTGTTCGGCTGGGAATTGAACCCAAAACCTTATGTGTGTACAGTTACCTAGTGCCAGACCGAAGCAAGTTTTAGGATGAAGCAAGATTCAATTATTTCAATTTCTTCTTGTCCCTTCCTCCTTTGTCAATTCTTTCTTGTCCCTATAGTCTCAGTTGTGCGTACACGTGCATGGAACTGGGAAGATGTCGTCAAAAACTTAAGTACATGTCTAATTTGTCGATTTTATTTAGATCTAGAGCCACTATCTAGGACTTAGCGCCTAGAGCGGCGGCTCCGTTCGCCCCATGTTAGGGCCGGCCTGTGATTGCCACATTGGACGGGAATATATAAAGTCAGAGTGAAGTTACTGCCATTGAGGACTAAGTTGAACTGCCTGATGTAAGCCTTCCTTCTCACATCGTTTTATCCATCAATACTACTTTAAAGGTGGTAGAACTCTTAATGTCTTAATGCCAAATTGTGAGCATTAGTTTGACAACATTCGACAGAGGTTGATCACTAGCTCGCTCATTAGTTCATGGCATCCAGTATACTATAGTGATATACTAGAGCAGTGACAGCCGAATGGTTGAAACTCGTCTTAATCGAGGATCCGAGGTTCGAATCCTAGACACGCGCTACTGATTATTCTAAAATTATGTGCGTATAAGAAATTAATAAGACTGCTTTACGGTGAACGAAAATATCATGAGGAAACCTACACCAGAGACTGAGAATTCTTAAAAATATTTTCAAAGGTGTTCAAAATCTACCAATTCGCACTTGGCCAGCGCGGGCGAGTATGGCCTGAAACTCTCTCTATTTGAAAGAAGACTGAGCCCAGCAGTGTGATAATTATGAGTTGAAGTATACACAAAAAATTGTGTGGAGCTACGAGTGTGCAATGCGTTATTATTATTAAAATATTAATAAATTAGTACAATGACCGTCTTTGTTCCACAAACTAATGATAAATCTATAACTAGCTAAGAGACAAGATGTAACCTCCATACTATATTTATACTGCAAAGCCGTTCCTATTTTAATGAAATATCATTCGGTCCCGCTAAGAGCTTTTTGCATTACATGGAGCTATTAGCTACGATAATACATTGGCTAAGGTGCTTGTTTGACGCTGGGCGATACATCTCAGGAACGATATAAACTGTGGTACTAACTTGGGACGTACTTTTTATAAAAAATGTTCTCAATCGGGGAGAGGTTAGAATTCTAGGTAACTTTATGTTTTTATTATGTGTATTATAAATTAGCTATACTTTGCGGCTTCAACTGCATTAAAAAGTGACGTTACTTTAAATTGTAATAAGTTATGATAGAGTAGATGGATTTTCATGAAAAGTCGAAAATTTACCATATGATACGGATTGTAAATAAATTTAAAAAATCAATCCGTCATTAGATAAATAACTGGCATGCGTACTAACATGCATTGGATGTTTATGCAATATCGTTTATCTTTTAAATTAATTGAATTTAATTTTGCCAATCCATCCAGAGGTTACTTTCTGTAAGTCATAAATAGTGCAAAGTTGTGATGTGTAAGAACACAGGTAGTATTGTGTATCGTAACATTGAACCTGAAGAGGAAAAAGTACCTACTAGCCGTTGTTTAATCTACCTCTTGTGCTTGTCAACGGTTACTTCCCGCCGCCGCAGTTTCGCCGTGACCACGTCCATGGAACTGGCTCCAAATAAATTCAATCGATTCGGAAAAAATAAATTCAAAAAGCGCATATCTTGAGTAGACATTACATATCAAAACTTATAAATTCCGCGATAATATTAGCTTAAAATCGTATCATATACCGTTTACCTACACGCTTGTAATCGAACCAGTGCTGAAATGGTGTAGTTATGTTCCCTTTCCCACGTTGTTAGGTTATCCAGTAACTGGGGCATAAGTTACCGGACAGGGTCTATTTTTCCAGTGTATAAGAGAAAATGTAACAAAGTAGAATACTCAATATCATTAATTTATTTTACATTGATTGTTTATTTTTCAAGTGAGACTTCTTTCTATAGGTGCTTTAAATGATTTTTGGTAGGGAAACATCTTATGGGTTCCTGTCATCGACATGCTGTGACGTAGTCATGATCAGCATGACATGATCAGCTATTTGCTAGATGGTTGAACCAGTGCACTACGACCGAGTAGGTACCTCCGCTACATCTATATCTAGCGTGAAGCAGTTCTTGCGTTTCGGTAAAAGGGTGTGGTTGCTGGCTCATATATGAGGTAATCATCTTGGTTCTCGGGATTAGCAACGCAATCGACTGTAATCGACTTCAGACAGAACCCCTGTTCTATATGAAGTGGCTTACAGATGTTCAGTAACAACTATCCTAACTTACCTAACCTTACAGATGTAACAGATGACATAAGATTTATAAAAAAACTTATTTAGTTTAGTACTACTACTATTTCTTTTATCGTATAATGTATATGCACATGACTGCATTTTTTATACGTAGCAAACAAGCATGCAGGTTTGAAGGTGAAACCACCAGGAGAAGCTCCACCGCCAAACCTATTTCTACCTAATATCAGCAGAGTTAAGCGTTGCTGTATTACGGTCTGAAGCCGCAACCTTATAAGGGGGACATATTTATCCGAGACATTTCGACTTAGTCCTCAGAAGCAATACATATGTGGCCAACCACAGGTAAGACTGATAAGATCTTAGCTAACCTCAGGTAGGCTAAGATCTTATCTAAGGTCGATTACAGTGGCCACTTACCGTTAATTGAACTGCATGCTCGTTTGCTATTTCCATCGATAAAGACATAAAAAAATCTCTGTTTATATTCCTTGCGTGGAAATTTTGAAAGTGGTAGATCTCTTTGTGGTTCGACTCCGGAAGCACCACCGCCACACCTATCTCTGCCTAATAACAGCAGTGTTATGCGTTGTTGTGTTCTGGTATGAAGGATGTGGTAAGGGAGACATACTTTTTCGAGGCATTCCATCTTAGTCCTCAGGGGTAGCAACGCATCTGTGGTTAACCTTAGGTGAGGCTTTGATCATAATTAGGGTTAATTACAGGTGTTTATGGCACGGCATGGCAGTAGCCACTTACCATCAGGTGGGCTGCAGGCTCGTTTGCTACTTCCATACTATAAAAATAAATAAGAATTTCATACGACCAGGCTATGTTTTCTGTTGTTAAGTTTGCCTAACAATGTTTGAATTCGATTGTCAACCGTGAAATCCAATTCCGGAGCCACCTTACCGCCATTGTCTCTTATCGCCATCCACAATACGTTTCAATTACAACTGTCCGTTTCTAAGCCTCGGATACGCTTGACAGAAGCCTAGCGAGATAACCGATCAATCAGGAAATGCGATAAATCTATTTATTCTATTCCGTTAAACCGTGTCTGTTTGTAATTTGAGAATAATTGACATTTGGTAAGTTGTGATCGATTCTGTTTTATTCTACTCTATTGTACTCCATTATTCATCCATTATGTACTCCATTATGGTATCCATTTGTTTTATTCTACTCTATTCTACCATTTCGTCTATTTTATCTATCTATCTATTTATCATCATCTATTTTTCTTTGTTCGCATAAATTAAAAAAAAAATGAAATCGGTAGATTGATTTTAGCACTCACTAAGGTAAAGTATAAATCAGATCCTTAAATAACATTGAGACACTTAAACATAGACGAATAGACGCGAATATTAATGTAAATAACGTATTCGGTTGTATTTGGTACTCAACACGAAGTTCATTCGTTCCCCGCAATGTGTAGTAGGGTTCTTAGCGTTCCCTATTTGCGCGTGGTGTTGACAGTCGATCGTCCAGTTTTCGATGGATTGTTCGTATCTAAATGTTGCATTATACAAAACATAAACATTATATTTATTTTGCGATGTCTAATTTCCATCTCTATGATTATTACCTGTTCACTTTATTCTCCTCGGTTCGAAATTTAACACACTTAGCAACAATAATAAATGCAAGTACAAAAAAACGGTAATGTGTCAAAATGTTAGGAAAATATTCTAGTCTCTTAAATTGAACGTAGTTAATTTCATATGCCAAGCACTGCATGTTAATCCAATAGGGCTCAGCTGATTTCCAGTTCATCAATCCAGCCGGAAGCCGCTTAACTAATCCCATTTACCATCGACACGGAAATCCGTGAGTGGCACGCCTTGTTATTTTATCATGATGGTCGTAAGTTATGGGATTTTTTGATTTCCCTTATCATTCTTCAGTTCTATAGTTAGGCCTAGGTCAATCATATATTTTTGTTTCGTTGATTGACTACATTATATTTACAATAACTAAAACTTACTCTTGCCTAAATTTAGAAGTATAGCTACCCATTATACTAAGGGTTTTTTATGACAGAAGTAGGAAGCGAGCATAAATTTCATTTAATAAAAAGTGGCGTCTACACTGTACACCTGTAACCAACTGTATACAAGTCATAGGTTGACCACAGATGAGTTACTTCCTACGTGGACTAAGTTAGAACGTCTTCCAAAACGCTACAGACCAGAACACAGCAATGCTAAAAATGTCGTTATTAGCAGAAATGGGTGTGACAGTGGTGTGTCCGAAGTCATACCATGAAGGATTCTGAAATTTACTTCAACTCATTCTGAGAAAATGGAAACGGACAACTTATCACGGATTATAATATACAGCTCTTTTGAGGTAGACCAGAAAGACATAGGCTTAGTTACTCTTCTTATATCAGATTGAAGTAGTAAACTAGCAGGTGGACTGCACCACCTGATAGTAAGTGGTTACTACCGCCCATGGACATCTGCAAGCAATTTTATATGGAACAAGGGTTCTATCTAAAGTCGATCACAGATTCGTTGCTACTCCCGAGGACTAAGATGGTCGTCTCATATATAAGACCGCAACCACTTTCTTCCTGCAAAACGCAAGAACTGTTTCAAACTAGGAATAGGTGTGGTCGTGGTACCTCTCCGGTCGATAACTGGTGCCACTGGAAATAAAAAAGAAACACATTAAAATATTGTATACTAAATTATTAACAGGAAAACCAATCCACCAAAACGAATTAATTTCAGACGATCTTGTAACAAAATGGCGCAGCGAACTTATACACAATTTCGCAACATAAAGCGGGCATTAAAGAAAACTGTACTCGGCGGATCGTAAATAAACTGTTCTGTAGTTAATTAGGATAATAATGAGCGTGCTAATTGAAAAATGGATCTTGTTATAACTCGGGTTTACTGCTCAAGACTTCTCACGGTACATAGTTAATTCGTTCTATCATGATCGTTTCATTTTACTGCATTATTATTAACTGAAATTATTTAAGAATAAAAGAATAGACATTGATTTGCTTATGAGAATTTGTAATTACATTGGAACTTTTAAAGAAGATGAATTTTAATAAAATAAAGAGTATTCTCTACTTCAAGATATGGACAAAAACATATTTTCAATCCTTTAAATTAAATTTGCTTGGGCTGAAGCTATTTCAAGCACACATACAAACAGACAGATATAAATTCTAAAAAATACAGAAATGTCTTTTATTATTTAATGGCAGGTCTTCAAACTCTTATATTTCAAACTTCTCAAAAAAATGCGATTGCATTCTCAGAACTTTCATTTTATTATATGTATGAATGTAGAAGAGTTACTGACGTGATTTACCGGTAAAAAATAAAATGTATCAGTTCCGCGATAATATTCGTAAACACATAATAACTAAAATCGAAAATAAAGAGAACTTACTACCGTAAGTATTTATGATTATAAACTGTGTCCTTTAATTCGGGATATAATGACTAAAAATAATAATATATGTACTTTATTAACACATAAACGATTCATAATCCGTATCCCATTTGAACCTCTGTAACCGTTTTAACATTTCTTACTAATGTTATAAATGTGAGTTTGTTACAACAACTTTTTGTTACTCTTTCACGCAAAAACGTATTTCGCAACAGATACTTTACGACCTAGATTAACACTTAGGATACCTATTGATTATCGTGGCTAACGTGACTACAGCGTGTGAAGCCGCGGGAATAGTACTAGAAGCGGCTAGTAGAAACTAATATTAACTGATTTTAAACTATTACGTATACGTAATACAAAATAAATGTCACATTTAATATCAAAATCGTTATGCACATATTGAAATTGATGAATAAATCCATCGTTTGTTTGAACAAAGAATGCCGGATTTAAAGTGAAAATTAATTTTACGAACATGTCCGGCTAAATTTTAAAATTGGAATTGGAATGTAGATCTGTTTGTTGTTGAGTTGAAATGCGATTTGAATTTAGAATGACGCCAGCCAATACACGAAAGAATTTGTTTGAAATTCGATCAGATTACGAAGCATTTTTTTTATTTACATGCCAGGCACGTGTAATGTGTATTAGAATCGAAATAAAGGTATAGTCATTGTAAGCACCTGTATATACTCGTAAAATGAATTTCGTCGAATAGAATTAACTAGGGTTTGGTATTTTTAACCGACTTCCAAAGGGAAGTATTTTATCTATTCGTCGTGTATACATGTGTGTATTTATAAGAAAAATAAAAAGTATTTATGGAGCTGCGAAAATTCTGTGTGGTAAGGTCAAACTCTTACATACTACCGGAGTAATAAAGTAAGTCCAATAAAACTTGGTAAAATTGAGGTTTTACGACCGGCCGCGCACGATGATCGTCTCCTCGAATCTCGATACTTGCACACACATTCACAAGAACAAAGTAAAATACAGGAAGAGCTATTTCCATCTCTGTCTCTGTCATCTGTGGACCTTGGTGGTCACAATGTCCTTACTGGACAATCTATACAATTCATCTCCTCAGTTGCGATAAGGATATTCGTTTCAAAATATGCACGTGAACAAATTTTATTACCTTTGGGTACACAGTGAAGGATACGTTAACCAATAGTGTTACGTGCGACTGTCTGTTGTCACAGGTGGCATCGTTTCATCGACTATTGCGTAGCAACTGCAAATTACTGTTATATAATATTTGGTAATGTTTAAACCACTACTAATTAATGTTTCGTTAAGCACGAGCCTCAAAAAGATCTTAGTGTATAGTCAATTACGCTAGGAAAGTGGAATTTCTTTACAGCAGGGATTTTCAAATTATTTTGGGCACCGCTTTCAAAATTTTTGAAGTGAAAAGTTCTTAGACGCGTTGGGCATTTTTTGAGGTGGGAAAAATCATTGAACTCGCGAACTATTTTTTTATTATTATTTTTTTCTGCATAATTTAAAAGTAGTAAACTTGTATACAGTCCATCTAATTGTAACTGGCCATAGCCGCCCATGGATATCTGTTATCAACCCAAAATAAGATCACAATCTTACCTATGGTAAGCCTCAGATGCGTTGCTCCCCTGAAGACCTCGTTGCCAAATGCCTCGGATAGGGTGATTTTAGAAAAATACAAAAACACACTTGTCTTTTAAAACTTTTTAAACAATGTTATACATATTATAAAATAAATAATTTATTGAGTTAATACAAGAAAATTGGAGCAGGGAGCGCCTGAAAATTATTTATTTTTAAACTGAGCGGTAGATAAAATTTAAGAGTTAGTGCTAGATAAATAAGTGCGATGATGACGATGCCGTGACAGCCGTTTCTACCTGACTTAAAGATTAATCTTCATTCATGACGTCATTCAATGTTTCTTAGTTCTGCATAAAATATCGAGCGACCTAAAAGCGGTGTTTGGCAATGACACTAATGAAGCGATTTCTTGGTTCCGTATAGAAAATTGCTGATCTGTTACTGACAATTTTAGTCTATTTTTACTCTGGAATTAGAAACGATATAATTACCGCATAATGATATAGTAACGTAACGACCCGCGTGATGGAGCGGTCACAATACCGGTCTGACGCGCAATGTGTTCTGGGTTCGATCCCTGGCCAGACAGACATTTGAATGATGACTTTATATATCTGTTCCGGGGATTCCTGGGTTACTGAGTTCACACACACACTTTTATCTACTGCAATACTTATTTATGTGATTTTCGTCTATATATTTAGTTTCAAGTTACTTGAAAATACAATATTTTTTTTGAGAAAAACTCTCACTTTGTGTGTCCATAGTAAAAACGGAACTCTACCTACTTTGATACGAGCAAATGACGTAATTTCACAATGCAAAGCGTCCAAAAACAGTGTCGTTATTGTCACATGTGCTGTTTCTCATCGTTTTACATCTTTTATTTACATACGACCTCACGTAATACGGTTGGAACAATGGAACGCAATTTGTACCTATTCTGTTAGTAAACCTTTTATGATTGTAGTAATCGTTTAAGTCTGATATTTATTGTAATACGAGTATATAATTATTTTCATGTTCTTTTAATATGTTTTCTTTTTATCCGATATAAGAAGGTAGAACTTTGTCGTTCGACTCCGGACGCCACCACACCTATTTGTGCCTAATAACAGCAGTGTTATGTACTGCTGTGTTCTGGTCTGTTATAAGGGAGATATTCTTATCCGAGGCATTCCTACTTAGTCCTCAGGGGGGACAGCGATAAAAAATATGTGATCTATGCAAAAAAAAGAAGAAGTGTCTGTTTGTAAGTTGTCAAAAACAGCTTTTTATTAAAAATGGAAATATATACATTACTTGTAATAAAAGGTCAATTACAAAAAATTTGTCTGTCTATCTGTCCGTCTGTTTTTTCGTTTTGGCTAACCTCCGAAACCGCGTGACCGATTTAGAAGGAACTTTCACTGGCAGTAACCTGATGCTATAAGGCATAACTTAGACCACTTTTATTTTAGAAAAAAATAATAACGGGTCCCCACATAAAATCAAAACTCAAGAATACACGTGCACTCCACCCTGCCGCTACAGTCAGTGGCTATCAGTCTGCTTTGAAACAAAGCGAATTTGGTAAATTTATTAAAGGTCTAAAATATCGATTGAATATGTATGTAAAGTTATTATTTTTAAACGCGGGTAAAAACACCGGCCTCAGCTTGATAATATTATAATTGTCAGCATATTTTGTATGATACGTATTTCGAGTCAGTGAATCAAAAACAAGGGTAGTTGAATGAGTGCACAAAGCTTGATTGTTAAATGTAAATTAATATTTTAGAATGAGTCTCATTATAAATTTAGATATGTATGTTATACTGGCATACATCGATGTATTCAAGTACCTTCTTACCTTAAGCCTTACGCATATCCACAACTAACTGCGCCCCGCGGTTTCCCCCGCGACTACATAAGAATAAAAACAAACAAACATATCATATCATAGGCTATATATCACTTATAGCCTATAGCCTTCATCAATGAATGGAATATTTAACACAAAATTATTTTTCAATTCTAACCAGTAGTTCCGAAGATTAGCGCGTTTAACCCAACAAACAAACTCCATATTTATTATATTACTAGCTGCGCCCCGCGGATTCACCCGCATAAGTTCTGACGATGATATATAGCCTATAGCCTTCCTCGATAAATGGACTATCTAACACCGAAAGAATTTTTCAAATCGGACCAGTAGTTCCTGAGATTAGCGCGTTCAAACAAACAAACAAACTCTTCAGCTTTATAATATAAGTATAGATATTATTGATTTAAATTAAATAATAAAATAATTAATATAGTAATATAGATTGTATCGATCAAATAGTTTAGTCGAGTTCTCTGCTTGTACGAATTCATGTGGACGAAACAGTTTAGCTAACGTTAATACGCCTACAGTTAAATCAATCGATTTTGAAGGTGGTAGAACAAGTGGTTCGAGTCTAGAAGCACCACTGTCACACCTTTATCTGCCTAACACTATGAGTGTTAAGCGCTGTGTTTTGGTCTGAAGGGTAGGTATAGTAACGGAGACATACTTATGTCAGGCGTTCCAAATTGGTGCTTAGGAGTAGCAACGCATCTGTGGCCAACCTAAGGTGAGATTCTACTTTTATCTGTGGATGGTGACAGACGTCTATGGGTTGCCGTGGCCATATACCATGAGACGGACTGCATGCTCGTTTGCTACTTCCATAAAATTATTCTTATAAAAAAATTGTTAGTAGTGTAAGCAAATGAGTATGCAATCCAAATCGGGCTGATGTTGTATCATATAACCGACTAGCTGAGCTCGCGGTTTCACCCGCGTTTAAAAGAAAT
>MOOZ01000254.1:650542-660659 GCA_002930495.1 Cecropterus lyciades
TGGGCTATCTAAAACTGAAAGAATTTTTCAAATCGGACCAGTAGTTCCTGAGATTAGCGCGTTCAAACAAACAAACTCTTCAGCTTTATAATATTAGTATAGATTTGATATGGTCCGACTATTTAAACCTTTATTTGCGACTTTGCATATGACGGAACATATAAGAGAAGAATAAAAACAAAATTCTTATATTGCTTCTAATCCACTTGTGATCAATGACGAAAATAAGCCCTTGTAATGGATATGCACGATACTCTTCACATAATTTACAATAAATGTGCGTGTCTGGGATATGAACCTGGAGCTACAGGCAAAATTCAAACTACCAAGCTAACGGCGGAATACCAGGCTACAAATATGTAAAGCCTTTGCTATGCCGGAAGCTTTGAACATACTCGCATTTGAAAGCATTTCCTGCTCTGTTTTACCAACTCATTTTGCCTTAAACAATATAGTTTCATACTTTTCATACGTAACAAATGAACATGTTAGGCAAATTGCTCAGCTTTTAAATTTATGTTACGCTCTGTTAGCAGCTAGACAAAGTGTGATGAGAAATTATTACCACTACGTTGAATGTGAAAATGTTTTGTAAGTAACGGATCGTTTTAAACGTTTGAAGCTGTACGCGGCATTTTGTGTGCATATTTAGGAATATAGAATTTAAAGGATTCTTAACAACCTCATGACTGAAGACCGTTCCATGCGTAAGAAAAGCTCTTAATATCAATCAGTGGTTGAAATGAATTTCATATACCTACTGGACTTTGACGCAATTTTAAAAGATTTTTTTCCACATCATCGACTTATATTCATTTTACTGTTAGGCACATGTCTTTTAAAGTTAAAAGAGTTATATAAAGTTTGGAGCGAAACACATGATGGTGGTACATTTTATGGTGGTTTTTATCAGATTTAAGTAGCAAACATGCAGTCTATCTGATGGTAAGTGGTCACTGCCGCCGTAGTGTTTTATAATCTAACCCGAGGTATGATCAGAGTTTTACAGACAGACAGAAGCGTTTCTGTTCCTGAGGACTAAGTCGGAACGCCTCGGATAAGTATGTCTCCCTTACACACCCTTTTGACCAGAACACAGCAGCGGTTAATTGCTGTTATTAGACAGAAATAGATGTGGCGGCGGTGCCTTTAGAATCAAACCACAAAAAGTTCTACCACGTTTAAATTTATTATATATTATTTATATCTTATTTTCCTGAACTCCCGTATAATGTCAAACCTGTTAATAACTGTACGAGAATAGAAAACAATAATTATTTTGTAATTACATACTCACACCTCAATTTATTTGAGAATATGTGTTGATAGAACCTACGCCTTGACCTTTCTATAACCGGAATAGTCAATAATAATAATCATTAATAATTAACGAAACATGTGTCTCAATTCTCACGGGACAAAAGCAGCTGATCTGGAAGTCGGTAATTTTCTACGTTTGATATATTTAAACGCGATATTTCTTTTTTCATGTTAGTTATTAAGTTAAATATATTACTTTCATTTTTTACTAAGTTATAATATAGTGAAGCAATGCTTTTATTAATGGTTGAAGCTCGGCCGCTCGAGGGTCCGAGGTTCGATTCCAGGCACGCACCACTTTTATAAAATTATGTGCTTATTAGAAATTAACGGTCACTGCTTTTCGGTGATAGAAAACATCGTGAAACCACACCCGATACTAGGAGTACGAAACCTACCAATTCGCACTTGGCCAGCGAGGTAGACTGGGCTAAACACTCTCATTCTGAGACATTCTCATGGGTATTTAATCCACAGTATATGTATGATTCTTGAGGACAAAATTGGAATGTCTATATTAACCTCTTTAACACACCCTTTATTATTTGTATCCTCACAATATTTTCAATTACTGTTAAAGCAAGTGATAATTAATTTATAACACGAGCATACTTTTAAATATTTGAACTCTGAAATCGAACCTCGAGCCACTTGATAGTGATGCCATATTTAACCTAACCTAACCATTACTGTCACTGCTTTACTCTATACAAGACACAGTCATGTTTCCATTTTTCCTATCACTGGTCCCTGTGTCGATTATCTGGGAATGCAAAGGTAACGTGCTATAACAGAACGGAAATTATCAATCTTGCCAACGTTCTCACGAAGACGAAGCCATTTTGAAATGATAAAATCACGCCCACAAACGTCATTCCGTCGATTTGCTATCTCTTAACGTTATAAGTATGTAAAAATCTAAGTAATAATCAATGTTTGTATGTTTGTACTCTATACGTTCCGAGACAATTTATCAGGTTTGGATGGAACTTTATTGAAGGATGTACCTCACTCAAGACCTGACCTTATCTGGGGATGATTAAAAACATCCACGAGCGGCAGTAACAACTTACCATCAGATGGACTGCATGTTAGTGATAGCCGAATGGTTGAAACTCGGCCTCTCAATCCAGGGTC
Organism: Cecropterus lyciades; assembly: GCA_002930495.1. Classification (NCBI taxonomy): domain Eukaryota; kingdom Metazoa; phylum Arthropoda; class Insecta; order Lepidoptera; family Hesperiidae; genus Cecropterus; species Cecropterus lyciades. The sequence continues at coordinate 653,000 of MOOZ01000254.1, forward strand.
CGAGGTTCGAATCCCAGGCACGCACGACTGATTTTTCTAAAATTATGTGCGTATTAGAAATTAATTATCACTGCTTTACGGTGAAGGAAAACATCGTGAGGAAACCTACACACCTGAGAGTTCTTTTAAAAAAAAAGTTCTCAAAAATGTGTGAAGTCTACCAATTCGCACTTGGCCAGCGCGGTGGACTACGGCCTGAAACTCTCTCATTCTGAGAGAAGACCCGCGCCCAGCAGTGGGACAATAATGGGTTGGCGGTAGGACTGCACGTTGGTTTGCTACTGCAAAGTGATAAAAAATAATCCAAATGTCTCCCCCTTATCACAGCATTTGAATTAAACTAGATCCTAAAACCACCGCTTTAAATAAAAATAGAAGACGACGAAGGTTCAACCCGCTTTTCAATTTTATACCCTCAATAATAAAGATGTCTAACCTAGATTCTCAATACCTTACGTACCCTCATTCTTTACACCCTTTATATTATATTCAAAACTTTAGAAACACGAAAGGTCGAAGACGTTTCAAACTTTCCTTCTTCATAAAATAACCTTCCGTAGCGTTTCTCGATAAAATGTTCACAAAGCTGTTGACCCAAATAAAACTAAATGTTGTTCCAGGCATTCACCTGGAATAGAGGGTTGCCATATTTACTTCCATAAAATTAGGATTCCTGAAAATGCATGAAAAGTTTAAGTCTGATAACCTCATGATTATATCTATCAATTTTTAATATATTGGGTCAATTTGGGGTATGAAAATTGGAAAGGGTATGGTTGCCGGCTCACTGTTATAAAAGGTCATATTAATCCTCGTTAGCAATGAATCTGTGATTGACTTCAAAAAGAACATCTGTTCTATATGGAGTAGCTTACAGATGCCCATGGGCGGTAGAGACTTATTATCAAGTGGACTGCATGCTCGTTTGTGTATGTTACTATGTCTGCCTATCATAAGAGGCGACTAAAAGGAGGCTTCCGGGGTTGCGGACGGCAACAGAGGGAGTTCGAGCCGAGCAACCCCGGGAAGGACGGCGGCATTCTAAACTTCGTACCATTAAGAAATAGGAATAAAATATTTCCAAAAACTCGCAAGACAGGAAATGCAACAGTCGTGTCTGAAAAGTTTAGTTGCCAAATATTTTTATAAAAGCCTTCAGAGGGGGATTTTCAATGCCTTTTCATAGCAAACTTTGCGTGTAGTTCGTATTCCAAACATAAGAAGTTTGAACAAATAGACCTTTGAAATGCAGAGCGATGTGGTAGGAGACCCAATGTATAGTGGAGTAAAGGAGCTTGTAATGCAGTTTATTTGGCCATTGCAGTTAGGGTTACCACCCGTACTTTATTATAAAGTATTTAACTTTATGCTTTATGACAAAAAGTAAAGTACGCGAAAGAACTTTATTTCTGCAATCCGTGGATTGTTAAAAGTTTGTTCTATAAAATTCAACAAGTTTTCTATGGCCATCAGTCAAATTGCAGCGACACGAGTGTCAAAAATTATCCAGATTTCAATTTTTTTGCCCCGAATTCATAAAAATTGCCTGAGGCCAAATAATTAAGAAAAATATTAATGGTATTTTATTTTGAATCTACGTACGGTTTTATCTTTTACAGCCAATGTACCTTAACCGCAGAAAAAATTCTGAAATATCTATAGACTTATTAGGGTTGCGGTGCGGAAGTAGTGACTAAGAATAATCCTGTGACTATTCTTAGTCATCACTACCACTCTTATTTGGAATCTATATTCCTGATTATTTGTGAAGACTAAATTTGCGTAACAAGAGCAATTGTTGTAATCATAATTACAACCGATAAAAATACAAGGCAGGATACTTGAGCAAGCTTTTGTTTAAAACACAATGGTATAAAAAAACAAGACGGTATTTAAAAAGAAAACACTCATGTTCTAAAATTTATATATGGGAAAACCGATTATGAACAAAAAAGACAATCCAGCTGATTCGTTGGATCTTCTCAGTTGATTATGATCCTTACTTCAAGTTGGTCGAATTCCGATCCGGTAAAAAATATTGTAACGGACAATTTATTTTAACGATGTATTTTTTTTTATTTTAAAGATTTTTTTTTTCATTTTATAACATTGAGAGGATATCCGGTTCCAGCAGTGGGATTAATGGGTTGTCGACTCATGATACGCGGAACGTAGTCACGGCGAAACGAAATAAATTATAATCGCTTATCGTAAGTCCCCATTAAATATTGGAATCGATTCCGCGGTAACATTACCTAAATCATAATTTAGTTACCGTCCTTCTATAAGAAATCTGTTGCTAGTATATCAGGACACTGCATGACTAAGACAAGCAACAGCATACACGTTATAAGAAATAATTACGGAAACAAAAACCCGACAGCTAAAACTGAAATTAGCACTTCGACTATTTTGTTTTTGTAACATGACAACTGAGACGATTTTAATGATATGTCACATGTTACAATCCTCCAAGTCGTTTGAGCTGTAGAGCGAAGAAATGGAGATACATGCATACAAACATGCGCTCGAATAACATTACACTGTTTCTGACGCAGTCGGGTAAAGATGCTATACTTTCGAAAAATAAACAACACTATTTCCCATTTATTATATGTAAACGTTAAGTAAACATTATACGCCATGTAAAAATACACTTCCGTATTATAAACAAATTTTATATCAACATTAGGCAACAATTCCCAAGTATGTTCAATAGGTATAATTTAGAAGTGTTGAAATATTCAATTAATATGATTAAAACCTCTAAGCCCTGTTTTCATAGCAAGGCCAATAAACGCCACGGTATATATAACTATGTGAAATAACCATAATTCATACAGTGAATTATTTCGAGTCAGGAGCAAACAATAATATTTACAGAACACCTCGTGTTGCACTAAAATATGTTAGTTATTATTTTTGTGCTGCTTCATAATACAATTTAATAATAGAGAGTTGAGTCAGATTAGATCGATGTTTGGTTAATTTAGTTTATAGAAAACTGTAGTAATTTTTTTTTATAATATTAAAAAACAAACGATAATGCCAGGCGATACTCTAGCACGCCCTGTATGAAAACATCAGAAGATCCACATGCAGGAGCATATTCAAGAGGCTTGTCCGGGAACATTATTTGCAACTATCATAAGTCCATCGACATTTCAAATAAGTCCTTGTTTTATTATATTTATCATTCTATGTATTAATATAATTATTGTAGTATATGTTTAAATATATGGTTATTTATATTGTTTATTTTATACGCAGGATATTTTAATAAATAATAGCGTTTACTGTTTATATGCCTACCAAACATTATCGCCATCACCCAGGGTTGACTGGCAGAAATTGCCATTAGGCATTAAGTTTACCCTTGTAACCCTTCGTTTAAGGTGTTTTAAAAAATAAATTAATTAAAAAAAAATGCCGTCCATTTGAAGGTAAGTGATCTATGCCTATGACATCTGTAATCAACCCTAGATAAGATCAATGTCTTATCTGAGGATGACCATAGATGCCTTACTAACTCTATGAACCAAGTTGGAATGCCTCGAAAAAGTATGTCTCCCTTGCCGCACCATTCAGTCGACAACATAGCAGCGCTTAACACTGCTGTGAGCCGAAGTAGGTGTGGCAGTGATGCTTACGGAATCGAACCACGTTGGTTTATGTACCGCCTTTAATCTGTAATCAACCTAGATAAAATCTGTGGCCGACCTCAGGTAAGAATTTAAGTCTAACCGGACTAAATTAATTAGAGTACCTAATGTAGGCATAAGCAGAAACATCATAACGAACCACGGAGATTTCTACTATCTACAAATCGTATACTAAGTTCGTAAGCTAAGCTGATCTTATTTTAATAAGATTGTTCGCAAAACAGTCGGTTAAGTGTGATGGGGACAAATTAAAGTCTAGTTAGCGCCATCTGGCTGTGTTCGTATTTAAATTGGAAATGAGAAAGTTTTCTTCGCGTTTATAATACGGCATTAAGATATTTATGATTATGTTATGATATTTTTTTGCTCCAATAATATGTATATTTTTATTTGTATTTTTTTTTTCATCATATAAGGGCATGACCCAAATAAGAAAATATATTTGAATATATATACTTAAATGTGTTGATATCTCTCAGAAATATCAATAATACGTATTTTTTCATGATAGTAAAAAAAGTCGTCCCTCCCCCTCTAATTCCCCATTTACAGATTCTAAAATTATAACTATAGTCTATGTCACGTTGCAAACTGAAAAGATTCTAATGATATATCACAATCCGTAAGCCGTTTGGCCTGAAGTGCGTGACAAGAAATGGTCATACGCTCGAAAAACATTACTCTCCTTCTAACGTAGGCGGGTAATAAAATAAACCGTGTCCACATTGGAGTAGATTAAAAACTACATTTAACAATAATAAATTAAAACATATAAAGGGAAATTCATTAATAACGTTAGATAATTAGGGTATAGAAGACGAGTCAAATCTCATCCAATCTTGTATAGGGAGGAAGGTCTTGTCCTTACTGGTTTAAACTAATATCTCTCCTAAATTAGAACTCGTGAAATTGTAGGCGGAGAGGGGAAGTCGATACAAACCTTACTGAAATCGAATATCGCCAAAATCGCTTCAAGTAATTAATGGACGCCTCCTTAAAAATAATAATTGAAATATAATTCTAAAATACACAGTAAATTAATAGCCGAACACGCCGCATTCCTACGAGCACATATTTCGTGCCCATCCTCTGCACGTACATCATCTCATCGCTTGCCTTGGCAGCTCGCCAAGCTATCTACATGAATTCGCAAGTTTTAAGCTTCACCGTAAGTTTTTTGCTTCCCGCTATAAATAGGAGCCTGCTTTCAAAACCAAGTATCTAAGATAATAATAAAGAAAACAAAGAACTTAAAGAGAGGAAATAAGACAGAAAAAGAGTTTGAGTTGATGGGAGATTTGAATAGATGTTTGAAGAAGTAAAGGGATTGTGCACTATGGATTGATAGAGAAACGAAACTCCACAGACGCATAGCCATCGTATAAAAAATCACGTTAAAAAGAGTAGGAAGATGTACAGTATCAAATCCTGCTCGAATTTGATAGCAATAACAGACACGATGTTATGACTGAATTGATTTTTTTTTAATAAAATTTTGGTAGCAAAGAAGTATGCAATCCATCTGATAAGTGGTCACGGCCGCCCATAGATTATGATGGTCGCCCAAAATAAATGTGAACCGGCAACAACACTGTAACGCATGTAATTTACGCTAAAACGTGGCAGAAGCAGTGTAGTTCGACCGGGTATGTACCACCGCCACACCTATTTCTAGCGTGACGCAGTTCTTGTGTTTCGGTGAAAGGGTGTAGTTGCCGGCTCACTTATATATGAGGCCACCATCTCATTCCTTGGAATAAGCAACGCATCTGTGATCGACTTCAGATAGAACCCCTGTTCTATAAGAAGGTGCTTATAGATGGGCGGCAGTCGTTACTTATCATCAGGTGGACTGCATGCTAGTTTGCTACTTCAGTATGATAAAAAACGAATGTGTGCAGTATGCGAAGCAAACGCTGCGAGAAAACACATTCGGGTACGAAACGCACGCGGACATAATCCCGCGTGACAAGAAAAAGGTACTCAAGTTAAATACATAAACAAATATCAATACTGTATAACTTTCAACCTAACTTAAAGATGATTATCTAATAATCCTTTGAATACTTGGGATAAACGACAGGATGACGTGTTAATCTGGAACAAGACGAACTTTGAACGATTAATTAACATTTATAATAAATTTATATCCACACCTAACGTAGCGATACGTGATCGTCAGCTGTCGACAAGTTGCCAACTTTACTAGTTAATAGGAAAGTTAGTATACTACTTTAGTTCTATATTCGTATTATAATTTATATTAATCCAGCCGATATTACGTGCATTACTGAGTTTTCGTGTCGTTTAATGATGTTTATATTAATATTACCCTAACAAATAATTATATTGTTTTCATTTTTGGTATTTCTATAACATTGTAGTACACTCTTAATCAAGTTCGACCACAGTTCCTACCCCTTCATATCAAACTACAGTAGTGTTTAACTCTGCTAATCGTATAATGAGTCTGAAATGGGTGTAGGTGTGGTTCCTCTAGTGTCGACCACGAAAGGTTCTATCGCCGTCAAACTTACACTTATTTACCACTTTCCATACTTCCCGTCATACTATTACAACCACGCTGACAGTGCTAATATTAACCTGTTCTTATTAACCATTAACCGACGTCCCAAAAAAAGAGGTTATCTATTTGTCACGTATATGTTTTTTAAAATACGTATACGTCAAAAACTATGCTTCTTAATTTATTATTTAATTGTATATTTCTGTGAAAAACGTTACGAAAGAGACTACGATTACAAAATAAAATACTTCATTGAATTCTAAGTACAATTCTTTCTCTACTATTGATAAGGCTAAAAATTGGCGATGGAAAGCAAAACCTAAACACAGTAGATTACTTTTGTTTCGTACTGAAACAACTATTGTTGTCAAAGGATGCCTATCTCGCAAAGGGTCAATATTTAAGTCCGTTGTCCAATATCTCCACGCTCTCGTTGCAAGGCAGTTTATTCAGCCCCTTATCACCGCTTTTAACCCTGCCAAGAAAATAAGTATATTTTAACAGGACAAACATTTTTCGACGTCACACAGTTTTCTTATTCAGATCCCCATGAAATGATAAAGAAAATAGATCCTTACGGCTTTTTGATGAAGAACTATAGTCGTGAACGGCATTGATAAGACAATTTCCACGAGAAAGCCTCGTGATAAAATACAGTATGTCGTTTTGTAAGATATCTTGGCAGAAACAAACATTATGATCTGTCCTTGTTGGCAACTAAATTTTTCAATGCATGTAAGCGAGAGTGAATTTTATTTTTAAAGTAATACAAAATAAGCACTTAGGTAGGTACCTGTTGATAAGTGGACATCTGATTTGACATTGATGAACAGTGATTTTATCTAAAGTAAATTAAAGATACGTTGCTACTCTTGAGGACTAAAATGTTGGCTTCATAGTAAGTGAGCCGCTAGCCACTCCCTTCCAACGATATGCAAGAACTTAACGCTACACGCTAGCAAGAGGTGTGGTGTTGATATCTGCACAATCGGACCATATATGTTCTATCACCTGATGATATGGCAAATAAAATTGTATGTTAAAGACATCTTGTTTTAATAGTATGGAAGTAGCAAACGAGCTTACAGTCCACATGATGGTAAGTACTTGCGTTGCATTGCTACCCTTTAGGACTAAGATGGAAAGCCTCCGAAAAATATTTCTCCCTTACCCTTCAGACCAGAACACAACAGCGCATAACACTGCTTTTATTAGGCAGAAATAAGTGTGGCGGTGGTGATTTCGGAGTCTAACCACAAATAATTCTTTCTCACAAAGGACATCTGTAATCAACCCCAGGGGAGATCAGAGTCATACCTGAGGTTAACCACAGATGCGTTGCTACACCTAAGAACATATTTGGAACACTTCGGATAAATATGTTTTCCTTGCCCCACCCTTCAGACCAGAAAACAGCAGCGTAAAACACTGCAATTATTGTGTGCTAATAGATATGGCGGTGGTGCTTCTA
>MOOZ01000254.1:669340-682856 GCA_002930495.1 Cecropterus lyciades
AGAGGATTAGAGGGATTACCTTTAAAAGTTTCGTAGAAGAAAATTCGCTATTTCGTCGAGTTAGTTAATTTTAACTGTTTGCATTAAGTCAGTATCGCTTATTCCATTCGTATATTTTAAGGCTGTTGATAAACAAAATTGATCTGTTTTTAAATTTAGACATGTTACTGTCGCTATTTTTATTGTTGACTAGTTTTTTTCACGGTTTTATCCGCTATAGCCACATTTGTCATGGTAATGAGTATCCCATATGTTAGTCCAGGTCAAAACTATCTGTATGCCAATAATAATAAGAAATAGCGTGGCGGTCGTTCCTCCCCGGTTGATCCACACGTTATTATGATTCTTGGCTCCTAAATTATTGTAAAACATTATATTGTATAAAAACTTATATAAGTCATTTAAACCTAAGAAAGTTTATGATAATTAATCTGCTCTCGGCAGCGGCCGTTAATTCCAACTCGGACGAATTATCTCGCCCATTGTACGTTGAACTTTCTTTTATATTTACGCTTTCTTTCCAGAATTTTCCGTAAAATTCTCTCTCTTTACTATTTCGTGAAATGTGTTTTTGTTTATCCTTCTTCTATTTTTATATTGTTTTTTTAACGTGCTCGAATGAATAAAAATATATAAAATGACAAGTAAAAATATAATTTAAATGTGTTTGTCCGATTATACGTTAAATTTAAATAGATAGTTTTTTTTATAATATGGAAGTAGCAAACGACCATGCAGCATCATCAAGTATGATGAGTAGCCACTATCGCTCATGGATATCTGTAATCAACCCTAGATAAAATTAATGTTTTATCTGACGTTGGTCACAAATGCGTTGCTACCCCTGCGGTCTCATTTGGAACGACTCGGATTAGTTGTCACACCATTCGAGCCGGAACACAGCAGTGATGAAGACTGATGTCATTTGATAGAAATAAGGTAGGTGGTGCGGTAGTACCTTCTGAATATAACCACAAAGAGTTCTACCATTTTTCAAATAAATAATAGAATTATTATAGATGGATAAAATACAATAAACCTTTAACAAGACCATATACGAGTATTTCCAACGTAGAAAACATAAATTATTTCTATATTTTTTATACCAAAAAGAACCGTAATTCACAGTTATTTTCTAGCTACATACAGCTTACATTATTAATGAGCATACCTACTGATTATCTAATATTCTGTAGCAAGCTCACCTAAACCAGAGCACGCTAGACCGATGATTAATAATTCGATATCGCTGAGTGGGAGTCACGCGCCACGGGTTAATATAGGCACTGGTCGTACAAGCGAGTAAGTAGCTTCTCTTCATAGGGCTTAGAAACAAAATTTTGAAATAATAATACTATGGTAAACACCTGCAGCTCAGTATTTTCTCTTTGTTTTATATGCTTAAACCTAACGATAAGGCATACGGGCTACCTGATGGAAAGTAGTAAGTAACCGTCGCCTATGGACATTTGCAACACCATCTCTTCATAAAATATGGAAAATTAACAGTTGTTTAGAAGTAAAATCTATGGTGTCTATCTGAAACAACAACATCATATCATGACGATCAGGTCATGGTATGATGATTTTGGTGGACTTTGCTATAAATACTTCAGTTACCAACCCATACATTTTAAAAGACGTTTAATAAGTCGTTTGTGTCTAGATTTTCAATTGACAAAAATTGTCGGAGGGCTGATGATTAGATATAATGATAATCAGACAGAGCAGTAATAGCCTAATGGTTGAAACTCGACCTCTCGATCGAGAGTCCGAGTTTCGAATCCTAGGCACGTACCACTGATTTTTTTAAATGATTTGCGTATTAAAAATTAATTATTACTGCTTTACGGCGAAGGAAAACATCGTGAGGAAACCTGAACATCTGAGAGTTCTCTTAGAAAAAAAAAAGAGTTCTCAATGGTGTGTGAAGTCTAATTTGCACTTGGCCAGCGCGATGGACTCTCTCCTTCTCAGAGAATACTCGTGCCCAGCAATGGAACAATAATTGGTTGACGAGAGAGGTATAAGATCTAATTAGGTCCGACATGGGTTGGCCACTATTCAGCATATTATTTCACCAATCTGCAATGCATTGTGGAACCTTCAGCAGTAGAAAAAGTTTCATGTCCAGTGACTAACCCAGTAACCTCCTCAGGAAGTGCCAGTATGACATATAAAGGATTGCTTACAGATGCCCATGAGCAATGACGGTTTATCATGAAGCAGACCGTTCGTCTGCAACTTTAACTTACTTTTTTTTATATAGTATAGAAGTAGCCAACAAACATGCAGTCCTTTCAATGGCAAGTGACCACCAGTACCATCGTCCATGGATATCTGTAATCAATTCCAGATAAGATCAGAATGTTACTAGAGGTTGATCAGTTGGAAGGCCTCGGATAAGTATGCCTCGTACCACGTACTTCAGACCAGAACACAGTAGCGCGTAATACTGCTGTTATTAGAAATAGAAATAAATAGGTGTGATGGTACCACCAGAGTTAAATAACAAAAGACGTTACCACGTTCATCACATGGAAAGAATTCATCAAATTTGAATATAAATTTATTTTATTTAAACGTGGTAGAACTCTTTGCGGTTCGACTCCGGAAGCACCACCGCCATACCTATTTCTGCATAACAGCAGTGTTATGCATTGCTGTGTTCTGGTCTGAAAGATGTGGTAAACGAGATATAACTATTTAACCGAGGCGATCCAACTTAGTCCTCAGGGGTAGCAATGCATCTGTGGTTAACCACAGGTAAGACTTTGGTCTTATCTAGTTGATTACAGATTTCCATGGACGGCAGTGGCCCCTTACCATCACGTGGACTGCATGCTCGTTTGCTACTTCCGTATTATATAAAAAGAGGTTTAATATCTTAATTTTATGGCACAACTAAGTCTGTCAACATACTGATAGTGAGACAGGTGGCTAATGATGGCAACTCTATTAAGTTTGGTATTTACGTCATAACCTCACGTAACATCAAACTGAATTTATAACTACATAGTAGCATTACTGTCTAGAAATACAATGGCAGACGCCAATCACTCGGTATTAATTGAGTACTTCGTCGTACGTCCTTTTTGAACCTGGAAACAAAGGTTAATTCAAGGTTAGACGTGAACAGAGTTACAGTGACAACTTCATGGTAGTTTAGTTTTCAATTCGACTTTCCACTATTGGGAAGACAACTGGAACGAAACATTCTCCTTAAGCGTGATTCGCTTGGCGTTGCGTGTGTTGCGTTGGAATTTTTACAAATTTCAGCTAATGTCTGTTAATTGAATAAAATTTATATTTTTTTGTAATTTTGTGGATTTATAAGGTCAATCACATACATTTCGTTTTGACTTAACATGGACGCTGGCAGAGCCAAGTTAAAACGCTTGAAGCTGTTATTTCATGGTCTTCGAATCATCCTGGACAAAAGCGTTCAGAAAATTTGCGAACGGAAAATAATACGTTCAAATAAACAAAAGAATAGTGAATAAATGCATAAGTTCGGGAACTTTTAAAAAGAGTAGTGTACTCTATATGTACAGTGTAGTCGTGCCTAACAATAGGGCAATTAGCACAGTAAGGGCAATAAGAGATAAAACCAAATGACGTTAAATAGTATTAAAATAAGAAAAAGTTGCATAACTCTTAGTCTTATTGGTATATCGCTGAATCATACATAATATGTATGATTCAGCGTCATTAAACTTTATTAATGTATACAAACATATTAAATACATAGGCTATAGACCGGACATGGTCAAGATTTTGTTACAAAAACTTATATCCCACTTCACACTAGCACAATCACGTATTACTACTATATAATTAATGTCTTTGAATATATTCTAAGTAGCACAATGACTAATGAAAACTCAATCTGTTCATCCTCCGAGATGTCACAAAAATACCTTTAATCCGATCGCATTTTGTCGTGAACATTGAATGAATTTATTTATAGCCGCAAGCTACGAGTACGCGAAATCTATTCTAATCTTCGAGTACATCTATTTTCGCTCGTCGCAGTTACAGTTATTTTCAGAAACGGTTATTTATGTTAATGGATCAAAGACGCCGAAACGCGCCACTGGGAGAGTATAGACAGTCTTTGATATGAAGGGAAGTTGATCTGTTTTGCGAAATAGTAAGTACATTTTCATAAAATATAATAGATATTTTATGAGAACGCATTATACATAGTTCAACAGATATGCTGTCACGCTTGTAAGCTTTTTGAAGATACACTTCTTTGAAATCGTGATTTGAAACTCGATGAAACGAAAATTAGTTACGTAAGCAGTTGTCGGCGTTACAACTAGATGGCGCTGCACCCCTTTCTAAATCACGTTAACGATTTTACCTTGTACCTTTTATACGAGCTCAAGTTTGGTATATGCAAGTTAATAATAATTATGAAGCTTCACTTCTGCTGTGTAATAACTGCTTCATGCTAGAAAAAGTTGTGGCGTTGGTAACTTCCCGGTCAAACCATAGTGGTTCTACCAAATTTTAATATTTTTTAAGTTGTACGTAGAACCAGTGTAGTTAGAAGTTGTTGGTAGAACCAATGTAGTTCGACCCACGACAACCGCCATTCCTATTCCTAGCGTGAAACAGTTCTTTCGTTTCGTTGGAAGGATGTGGTTGAAGGCTCACTTACACATAAGGCGACCATCCTGTCAGTGAGGGTCAACGCATCTGTGATCGTCTTCAAATACAACCCCTGTTCTGTACAAAGTTGCTTACAGATGTCCATGGGAAGCAGTAACCACTTACGTACTACTTATCAGATGGACTACATTCTTGTTTGGTACTTCAATCTGATAAAAAACGATATTGGATCACGTGATCCTTGATATTTTTGAGATGACGTGTGATTGTTATAACAATTACTTAAATTTTGATGTAACATGACTTTTCACGTGAACCAATATTAATCTGAAAATCATTGGATTCCAACCCTGTAAAATAAAAAGTCAGAGAAAAAGCGTGAAAGCTCGTTTCAAAGTAATTTTCCACTTGATTTTATTAAGTCTAGAAAGGGATGTTAATTACATCAGTGGCTGAGCACGGCCTTGGCTTGCCCGGCTGCGTTGAGGCTAAATATAGTATAGAAAATCATTGCTTTTAACATTTAACCACTTTGCTGTCACTTGACACAGTTCTTGGACTCTTGTACCTTCGAAGAGCCTTTTCGTGAGCGCTCCTTTGATTTTTATACAACCAATTAGGTATGCTGTGTTGTGTTTGACGACCCGCGTGGTGGAGCGGTCACCATACCAGTCTGACACGCCGTGGGTCCTGGGTTCAATCCCCCGCCAGGCAGACATCTGAATGTGTATTCGTCTTTGTGTGTCCATGGCACCCACGACACAGGAGAAAATCCTACTGTGGGGCTATGAGTGTAGAAAGAAAGCGTTTATGTGTCGGTCTAAAATATCAATACTCTTTCTCTTCCTGTGTCGTACGAAGGAATGAAAATACAAAATCCAGAAAATGAGTAGCAGTGTCCTATATAACATCAACAACTGCGGTCATCAACATGCATGCTGAATGCGACACCTATTGGCAAAAACCTTTATTAAGGAAGACTTATGCCCATCAGTGGAGCTTAGAAGGCTGTTGAAGTTTGGTATGCAGTCGACTCAATGACTTGACCATTTATATCACTTATAGACATATATAATGATCACTATGTCCGCTCACTTATATATGATGCGATCATACTCGTGAGCAGCAACGCATCTGTGATCGACCGTTGTATATAAAGTTGCTTACAGATGTCCATGGACGGCAGTAGCCACTTATACACTTATCACTTAGACTGCATGCTCGGTTACTTCTTTAATCTGATAAAGGAAAACTATTAACTATAGAATATATATCCCAGCTTAAGGGATTAGACCACTGTACAATTTTCAAAAAATCGTTTTTTTTTTATTGTCTCAACTGGTTGCTTAGGATCTTTAAAATGACGCACTAGGCAGATTATGGGTGAGAAGTATCTCTAATTACTAGTTATTCCAAATATGCTATAGGACATCCAGGTAGGAAGCTAGCCTTTAATGGTTTAATGGATGGAGTTCGATTCTTTAGGAGACTAGAGTAGGTATACGGCAGATATTTTTAAAACTTGACAAATGTATCATAGACGGTTTTATTCCTGATATGATTATACGTCCTCCCTTTATCTCAGAACGAAATAGTAGGTGTAATTTTTCTACCTTTTATCCGCATAACTTGGCTCACAAATTACACATTTTAATTTAATCCGTTACGTTTTGGTTCGGCGACTAACAATTTAATTACTTTGATACTTGCGGTCCTAGCTATAAATAACTAAGCTCGATGCTCAAGAAAGTTGAGAATTACAACTTTGAATATTTTAACGAATTGAAGTAACTTAGATAATGAACATGAGTTAGAAATACAATTATCTTGTTGGAACAATTACATTTTACTACAAAGACATTGTTATGCGCCGTAAAAATAATTTCAATAATAAACTGACTATTTAAACTTTATTGATGTTACACAGGAACGCTTTTATCCATCTCATGTGCTCTTAGTACAAATTTCTTACTACATTCCTTCAAAACAATAAGTATTTTCCCAACATTTCAAGGTATGGCCGAAAACAAAAACTTAGACGAGCAATGTACATTGCAATGTATGGGTAAACGTAAAAAATACTATTTTGAGAAAACGTAATAAACTCGCCCTAATGGTATTGTATTTAAGCCTTTAGTCATCTACGTGAAGAGAGGGATATGCTATCATGAAAATGAAGTGAAACCCACGGGTACTATTTACATACACCATAACACCACAAAGATATGATTAGGAAGGTGGTAGAACCCTTTGTGGTTCGACTCCGGAAGCACCACCACCACACCTATTTCAGTCAAATAACAGCAGCGTTAAGCGCTACTGTGTTGTGGTCTGAAGGGCGTGGTAAGAGAGACATACTTATCGGAGTCGTTTCAAATAAGTCCTCAGGAGTAGCAACCCATTTGTGCCCAACCTCAGGTAAGACCACTCTTATCTGGGGTTGATTAAAGATGTCCATGGACGACAGTGACCACTTACCATCAGATGGACTGCAAGATCGCTTGCTACTTCAATATTATAAAAAAAAAGACAAACATAAACAAAGAATGAAAATCAATCATCATAATTAATTGATGAAGTACAAATTTATATGGAAATGCGGGTCATTTAAAATCCTCCACGATTGTAATCAGGTGTTGAACTTCACACAAACGGCATATTAGTTAGCACGCGACAAAATAATTAACGGAGAATGTGAATTACCTTATTATGTGGTATTTATATTTTTAACCGTATTTTTTCAAGACTGTTACCATCGCAACTAGTTGTAAGTTTTTTCCATTTTTCAAATGAAACTTTTTTAGAATCATTGTAATTTGAAACTCGATGAAACGAAAATGCGTCACGATAAAGAGACAACCACATTTAGGATTAAGAGGAGATAGTATACTTTACATAGAATTTTATATTAATATGTGATATGGTCATGTCACCGTCCCATTTATCACGGTAACACGTGTGTTAATATCCAGGTCATAACCCATATGTGTGTCAAATCTCAGTGAAATTCGACCAGTTATATTTGCGTGAAAGAGTAAAAAAACACATACATCCTGACAAACTTTCACATTTATAATATTAGTAAGATACATACATGAAATAAAAACAAATGACCCCCGTGTCTGCATATATTTGCAAAGTGAGGACAGAAACAAACATGGCTTAACTCCCACATGTGTTTTGAAGCTGTAGTATTCTTTGCTGCAAGTAATTTTGGATAGTTATAAACTATCCAATTATGCTGTTAAGACATAAACATTATCAAACAGAACTTAGTGTATGTCTCTACGTAACTTTGGAAGTCTCAACTAACCAGAAGTTCTCGTCAGGAAATATTTTGAATAAGTTCAAAATTACTCAAAACTCTATATGCATCATGCAAATTTTACACGACGAAAATTCTTGTCATGGAACTACGTAACTATGGCGAAGAGGGTATGATTTAAAATAAGCATTTATTTAAATTGGCACACAGATAGTTTGACCTGAATTAACACATAGGACACTTTTTACAGTGGTACATGACCCAAGCGGTTTTAGCCGCAGGAAAACCTCGTTATTCTATACTTGCTCGTCGCTGTGGTCAAAATTCTACTATAATTCAACTCAAACTAAATTTGACATTCAACGAAAATACTTTATTTCAACAGATAACCGTTTTAGTGACATGTGTAATCCATAAACAGTTCTTTATCAACTACAACGATTGTTACTTCAACCTTATAGGCGATAATTAATTGTTGATACGCACATAAATCTGAGGATGTCATCTGAAATTAATACCACGGAAACCCAGATGGAGAGGTCGAGTTTCATCCACTAGGCCATGGACAAACAAGAGGCGACTAAAAGGTGCTTCCGGGCGGCAAGAGTGGGAAGCTCGACCCGACCAGCCAAGCGACCCTGAGAAGGACTACGGTATATCTGTTCGTATAACGTTATGGTGGGCCCAGCCACTCACCTGGGTGGAGCGCGATGAGGCAAAATGCTCAAAGAACTCCAGTAATGATCCCGGAGTCCTCTTTGCAGCACCGAGGACGGCCACCGGGGAGGTTTTAGTGCGGTAATAATCCCACATAACCTAAGGTCACACCCATAACGTCGAGTACCTTTAGAAGGTACCTCGAAAACAAAAAAAGGGCTACAGATAGACAGACTACAACAGCTAGTAGCAATTTACAATTTCCAACTTTCTTACGACATAATGTATAATTGGATAAAAAGACAATTTATTAGACGATCGTTTGACGCAATCCCTTTACTACGAGTAGGTTCAAAAAATCGTTATTACCACGGTACGCCCGTCCCTACATGAAATATAAAATAAAAGTAAAAATGAACGTTTTCACATACCAACCTCGGAGCTCCTTGCTTCACGAAAAATACGTAAACACTTTATAAGTGGGCTATTAACCCTGTAATGTTTTTCAGAACAAACATATCTAATATGCGTGAAAGGCTATAAAATAGTTTAATAACCCTAGATTTCAAGGGTTGAAATCACATTAAAGTTGAAAGCCTTTTTAGAAACATGAAATTAACGAGATTTGTTTTTATGTTATTAAACTTTTATAATGCTGTTAATATAATGGTGTGGTTTTTCATGTTTATTGAAGTAAATAACAATAAATATAATATTATTCGAAATTATAATAAAGTCGGAAGAAGACTGTAATTAGACTCCGGAATAATAACAACCTAATAACAGCAGTTCTATGCATTGCTATGTTCGGTCTTAAGGGTATACGGTAAGGATGATAAAACAAATGCAGGAAAGATGCTCCGGAGTCGATAGAGTTCTACCACCTTTAAAATATGATATGTCATATGTTCAATCCATCAGGCCGTTTGGACTGTAGAGCATATACCAAAGAAATTGATATACATACATGCATGCGGTCATAAACGTTACCTTTTGACGCAGTTGGGTAATAGTAAAATAATCTTAGATACGGACTTATGAGTACCTATTAAGGATACGCTATTAGAAAAGTTTGGAAGGTTCCAGTTGACAAAATTCATTGCATTGTCTTAAAAGCTTATCTACTTTAAACTTCTGAAGTTGCTGTTTGCTGACTTTGGATTGCGGGATCTGCTCAAAAAGTTTATTGTTAAAGATTGTTATTCCTTACGATTGTCGACGAAGTATTGAAGAACTTGTTGGCTTGAAGGAAATGTGAGAAGTGGGGATGATATTGACTGGTATATTTAGCGTGGATGGACAAAAACACCTGATTCTGTGTAATTTTTCAATACAGCGTTAGAAGGAGAGTAATTTTTTTCAAGTGTATGTATAAGTATGTATGTTTTTATGTATGTATGGACATTTCGTGACGGCGTGACGTTGGTTTATTACATGACATATCATTAAAATTGTTTTAATTTCTTGTTTTAAACATATAATACAAACAAGCAAGAAGTCCATTTGATGAAAAATTGGCCTCTAATGGCCGTGGAAGTCCATAAATAATCAACCCGCGATAAGCAGTGTTATAGTGAAGATAATTAATTAATATAAAACATTTTATTGGGACTTAATTAATATTTTACATCTTTGTTTCTGTACATTACCTTTATTACTTTAAATTACCTGTGCCCTTGGTATGAGTTTATTTCATTTTTCAAAACAGTCACTGTTTACGTTATCCCCGTTATATTGCAATGTACATTTCATATTAACATTTTTCTTTCCGGCCATATCTTGCAATCTATGGGCAAAAATGTAATCCGGGATATTTTTGAAACGTAATAAACTTGTATTAAAGGCACGGAATGTTTTAGAGGAAAGGCGTACTCAAAAAATAAAAATTCGCATTCGTACCACTATGAGTGCGTCTTTTTATTTTTACTCTCACTCAACTTGGCGGATGCACTGCCGTGCTCCCAGAACATGCAGTCTGAACATACTAACAATGTCACACTGTCGACCTTCGTAGCATTCGTAGCGTAACCTCTACGTACCGACGATCTACATAACAAGCGCGAACCATCTGCTACGTCATTGCCTATTCATTTCGCTACATGCCGTTTGTTACTTCATTATTGCCTCCATGCTGTTTGCACTTGTAGGTGCGGTTATAAGGACGTGGATTTGCGATGCTGGTGGCTGGTACTCAGTATATAGCGTACGTGTATAAGATAGATTACAATTTGGATTTTCATTTTTTGCTTATGTTTCTAAACAGAGATCGATATATAACATCGAAAATAATTTTATGAAATTTAATACGTATTATAAAACTATTTTGGCTTTTTAATGTTTCTTAAATAGTATAAAAAAGCGGAATATAACAGAAATGCCAACATTTTACATAACAATTGCCATATAAGTAAGTTGCTCTTATAAATAGATATTTTTGGTTGATCTACACACAAAATTCTACACACGCGACGACCCGCGTGGCGGAGCGGTCACCATACCGGTCTGACATGCATTGGGTCCCGGGTTCGATCCGCGGCCAGACAGACATCTGATTAAATGAGTTTAGGTTTCTGTTCTGGGTGTGGGTGTTTGTGTGTTCGTCTTTGTGTGTCCATGGCACCCACGATACAGGAGAAAATCGTAGTGTGGGGTTATGAGTGTTGAAAGCGTGTTAAAAATTATACTAAAAGTAAATTATAGTGTAATATATCATGTCTCTCTTTAAAATATTGCCTAGACGAAAAATAACTATATAATATTTAATTTTACGTATAATTTTATTGTTACGAGACTTAAATACCAACGAGTATGCTATCTACTTGACCCTAAATAGTCTTTGTCGCCTATCCACATATATAAGCAAATTCACATATCGCATAGAGTTCTAACTTTAAGTTTCGTTTGTTTTCGTTCTACCGCCTCGCTGATATAATTATTAATTTCTTCTGATAGTGCCACGAATGTACTAATTAGTTAGCACAATCGCACGAGAAAGACCCATAAAATAACATTGGCCCTTGAAGACAAGGGGCGCTACAGTACACCAAGTTACAGTACCTACTAAATAATTCCCATCTCAGCCCTTGAAAGCGGCCCCTTGTTACAGTTGCCTAAACAGACGTGTGTCTAGTCCCTACATCCGCGACCAATCTGTTTACTACAGACGTATAGACAATCCTTCATAACATTTATTTGTTACGATCACGACGCGACTATTATTATACCGGGCATCATAAAAAAACAGTAAGGTATTTTTTTATTACTCGACTTTTGAGCGTACGTATTTACGTTATTATGTGTGTTCATTTCTTCGGCACGCGCTATGGCCTAGACGTCTTGACGATAACGGCATATACAAGGATATAAGCGAAATCCAGCCAAATCACTTGTGAACAACAAAGAACACAAGTCTGAGTTACTCACAAGAACCGATTGTATGTGCTTATCGTTCGTTTTCTTTTTGTCTTACTAACGAGAGTATCACGCTCCATTATGCTGGTATATTGTAATGTTTTTATTAAAAATCTTTTTATCTATGGAAATTTGCTTATGTTATTAAATACTGTTTACTGATGTCCACGGACGGCAGTGGCCACTTACCATCAGGTGGACTGCACGGTTGTTTCCTATTTCCATAATATAAAAAAAAATAAGCGCTTATCCCCAATTCCAATAAACCACCATAATCACAATGACCTCAGGAAGGACTCTTTTTCTGTTTCTAGTTTCATTAATTATATATTATAACGTTTCATATGTGTTCCATGTGAAGTCGTTGTCAGGGTCGTAGGGTTTAAGTGATCGTGAAGTGCGGAGGGAGCGTCTCGGTCGATAGCGCAACGCAGTGTCTGGATACGAGTGAGTCCTGTAATTTGCTTACAGTGTTACTCAGCAAATTTCCTTGGAATTAGATTTAGTTATCAGTAAACCTTTTTGTGGGAAGACGAAAAAAATCAATAAATCGTAAAGTAGAAAAATCATTTTCGATTTGATTGTCAATTTGATCGACCCATGTTGCGGTGTGATCATTATGTCTGTGGTAACGGATTCTGAGGTCTATTTCCGGGTTGACAAATGTCTGAATGATGAATTTAGATTTCTGTTCAGGGTCTGGTCTGTGTATTCGTATTTTTGTCCATGGTACCCACGACGTAGAAGAAAATCTTAGTGTGGGGCTATGAGTGTAGAAAGCGTTTCTTTCTGGGTATTCATAGATATGTCTATGGAAAGACATCTAAATTCAGATATATGGCATAGAAACAAGGATTTATTCTGTGTTATTTACACTCACAGAGCTAAACACCAAGTTTTTTAGCTTTGTGAGTGTATAGAAAGCATTTTATTGCATGTTTGATATCAGAAAATTAGTTCCTAACGCATATACCTACTTTGTCCACAGTAGAAGCGATGTAGATATATAATTGACTTACGGTGGAATGATAGTTATATGTTGCTGTCTGTCTGTCTAAGCTTCTTTGTAATTATAATTTACTGTATTGTATCTATATATTTGAACAATAAATAAAAAGTATATGATTTGTTTGCAGTACTTAATTTTTAAAATTGTTTAAACATATAAATTGATCGAATTTAATGAACATAAAAATACTATAGGTGTGTGTCAATATCGTGACAATATATATACAAAGACAAGTACATCGACACCCAACAACAGACATCCTAAATAACAGAAATTTAATCCATTACTCAAATCGTTCTCCGACCGGGTATTAAAGTAGAGTTTGTTTGTTTGTTTGAACGCGCTAATCACAGGAACTAACGGTTCGATTTGAAAAATTATTTCGGTGTTAGATAGCCCATTTATCGAGGAAGGCTATAGGCTATATATCATTACGCTAAGACCAACAAGAGCGGAGCACCAACGAAGAATGTTTCAAAAGCGGGAGTTTTTTTTCTAATGAGAGCTTCCGCTGCATGCGCTGCGTTTTTGCTTTATATGGCAAAACAACGTTT